>CAKAJE020001519.1:0-28902 GCA_916610135.2 Macropis europaea | reverse complement strand
CGACGTAAATTGAACAAATGTGATAGAATTTCGCTGAATTCTTAAATTAACCATAATATAAAATGATCTAATGGGGTCTCTATTTGCCCTACCCTAGAAGTTTAATAGTGCATTTTACTCGCCATTTCTTGCGCTTTGAGATGCCGCTTAGCCCAATACGCTATCAGAAATAGGAGCGACGTAAGTTGAACAAATGTGATAGAATCACGCTGAATTCTTATATTAACCATAATATAAAATGATCTAAACGGGACTCTGATTGCCCTATCATAGAAGTTTAGTAGTGCATTTTACTCGCCCTTCCACGCGCTTTAAAATGCCGCCTAGCCCAGTACACTATCTGAAATAGGAGCGACGTATGTTGAACAAATGTGATAGAATTTCGCTGAATTCTTATACTAACCAAAATATAAAATGATCTAATCGGGTCTCTGATTGCCCTATCATAGAAGTTTAATAGTGCATTTTACTCGCCATTCCTCGCGCTTTAAGATGCCGCCTATCCGAGTACGCTATCTGAAATAGGAGCGACGTAAGTTGAACAAATGTGATAGAATAACGCTGAATTCTTATATTAACCGTAATATAAAATGGTCTAATCGGGTCTCCATTTGCCTTATCCTAGAAGTTTAATAGTGCATTTTACTCACCATTTCATGCGCATGGAGATGCCGCTTAGCCCAATACGCTATTTGAAATAGGAGCGATGTAAATTGAACAAATGTGATAGAATTACGCTGAATTCTTATATTAACCGTAATATAAAATGATCTAATCGGGTCTCTGATTGCCCTATTATAGAAGTTTAATAGTGCATTTTACTCGCCATTCCACGCGCTTTAAGATGCCGCCTAGCCCAATACGCTATCTGAAATAGGAGCTACGTAAATTGAACAAATGTGATAGAATTTTGCTGAATTCGTAAATTGACCATAATATAAAATGATGTAATCGGGTCTCTGTTCGCCCTACCCAAGAAGTTTAATAGTGCATTTCTCTCGTCATTTCATGCGCTTTGAGATGCCGCTTAGCCCAATAGCTATCTGAAATAGGAGCGACGTAAATTGAACAAATGTGATAGAATTTCCCTGAAATCTTATATTAAAGAAAATATAAAATGATCTAAACGGGACTCTGATTGCCCTATCATAGACGTTTAGTAGTGCATTTTACTCGACCTTCCACGCGCTTTAAGATGCCGCCTAGCCCAGTACACTATCTGAAATAGGAGCGACGTAAATTGAAAAAATGTGATAGAATTTCGCTGAATTCTTATATTAACCAAAATATAAAATGATCTAATGGGGTCTCTGTTTGCCCTACCCTAGAAGTTTAATAGTGCATTTTACTCGCCATTTCTTGCGCTTTGAGATGCCGCTTAGCCCAATACGCTATCTGAAATAGGAGCGACGTAAAATTAACAAATGTGATAGGATTTCGCTGAAGTCTTTAATTAACCATAATATAAAATGATCTTATCGGGTCTCTATGTGCCCAACCCTAGAAGCTTAATAGTGCATTTTACTCGCCATTTCTTGCGCTTTGAGATGCCGCTTAGCCCAATACGCTATCTGAAATAGGAGCGACGTAAATTAAACAAATGTGATAGAATTTCGCTGAATTCTTATATTAACCGTAATATAAAATGATCTCATCGGGTCTCTGCTTACCCCACCCTAGAAGTTTAATAGTGCATTCTACTCGCCCTTTCGTGCGCTTTGAGATGCAGCTTAGCCCAATACGCTATCTGAAATAGGAGCGACGCAAATTGAACAAATGTGATAGAATTTCGCTGAATTCTTATATTAACCATAATATAAAATGATGTAATCGGGTCTCTGTTCGCCCTACCCAAGAAGTTTAATAGTGCATTTCTCTCGTCATTTCATGCGCTTTGAGATGCCGCTTAGCCCAATAGCTATCTGAAATAGGAGCGACGTAAATTGAACAAATGTGATAGAATTTCCCTGAAATCTTATATTAACCGTAATATAAAATGATCTAATCGGGTCTCTGTTTGCATTACCCGAGAAGTTTAATAGTGCATTTTACTCGCCATTCCACGCGCTTTAAGATGCCGCCTATCCGAGTACGCTTTCTGAAATAGGAGCGACGTAAGTTGAACAAATGTGATAGAATAACGCTGAATTCTTATATTAACCGTAATATAAAATGGTCTAATCGGGTCTCCGTTTGCCTTATCCTAGAAGTATAATAGTGCATTTTACTCGCCATTCCACGCGCTTTAATATACCGCGTAGCCCAGTACGCTATCTGAAATAGGAGCGACGTAAATTGAACAAATGTGATAGAATTTTGCTGAATTCTTAAATTAACCATAATATAAAATGATGTAATCTTGTCTCTGTTCGCCCTACCCAAGAAGTTTAATAGTGCATTTCTCTCGTCATTTCATGCGCTTTGAGATGCCGCATAGCCCAATACGCTATCTGAAATAGGATCGACGTAAATTGAACAAATGAGATAGAATTTCGCTGAATTCTTAAATTAACCATAATATAAAGTGATCTAAACTGGTCTCTGTTTGCCCCACCCTAGAAGTTTAATAGTGCATTTTACTCGCCATTTCTTGGGCTTTGAGATGCCGCTTAGCCCAATACGCTATCTGAAATAGGAGCAACGTAAATTGAACAAATGTGATAGAAGTTCGCTGAATTCTTAAATTAACCATAATATAAAATGATCTAATGGGGTCTCTGTTTGCCCTACCCTAGAAGTTTAATAGTGCATTTTACTCGCCATTTCTTGCGCTTCGAGATGCCGCTTAGCCCAATACGCTATCTGAAATAGGAGCGACGTAAATTGAACAAATGTGATAGAATTTCGCTGAATTCTTATATTAACCAAAATATAAAATGATCTAATCGGGTCTCTGATTGCCCTATCATAGAAGTTTAAGAGTGCATTTTGCTCGCCATTCCACGCGCTTTAAGATGCCGCCTAGCCCAGTACGCTATCTGAAATAGGAGCGACGTAAGTTGAACAAATGTGATAGAATAACGCTGAATTCTTATATTAACCGTAATATGAAATGGTCTAATCGGGTCTCCGTTTGCCTTATCCTAGAAGTTTAATAGTGCATTTTACTGGCCATTTCATGCGCATTGAGATGCCGCTTAGCCCAATACGCTATCTGAAATAGGAGCGATGTAAATCGAACAAATGTGATAGAATTTCGCTGAATTCTTAAATTAACTATAATATAAAATGATCTAATCGGGTCTCTGATTGCCCTATCATAGAAGTTTAATAGTGCATTTTACCCGCCATTCCACGCGCTTTAAGATGACGCCTAGCCCAGTACGCTATCTGAAATAGGAGCTACGTAAGTTGAACAAATGTGTCAGAGTTACGCTGAATTCTTATATTAACCGCAATATAAAACGATCTAATCGGGTCTCTGTTTGCCTTATCCTAGAAGTTTAATAGTGCAATTTACTCGCCATTTCATGCGCTTTGAGATGCCGCTTAGCCCAATACGCTATCTGAAATAGGAGCCACGTAAGTTGAACAAATGTGATATAATTTCGCTGAATTCTTATATTTACCGTAATATAAAATGATCTAATCGGTTCTCTGATTGCCCTACCATAGAAGTTTAATGGTGCATTTTACTCGCCATTCCACGCGCTTTAAGATGCCGCCCAGCCCAGTACGCTATCTGAAATAGGAGCGACGTATGTTGAACAAATGTGATAGAATTTCGCTGAATTCTTATATTAACCAAAATATAAAATGATCCAATCGGGTCTCTGATTGCCCTATCATAGAAGGTTAATAGTGCATTTTACTCGACATTTCTTGCGCTTTGAGATGCCGCATAGTCCAATACGCTATCTGAAATATCAGCGACGTAAATTGAACAAATATGAGAGAATTTCGCTGAATTATTATATTAACCAAAATATAAAATAATCTAATCGGGTCTCTGATTTCCCTATCATAGAAGTTTAGTAGTGCATTTGACTCGCCATTTCATGCGCTTTGAGATGCCGCTTAGCCCAATACGCTATCTGAAATAGGGGCGACGTAAATTGAACAAATGTGATAGAATTACTCTGAATTCTTAAATTAACCATAATATAAATTGATCTAATGGGGTCTCTGATTGCCCTACCCTAGAAGATTAATAGTGCATTTTACTCGCCATTTCTTGCGCTTTGAGATGCCGCTTAGCCCAATACGCTATCTGAAATAGGAGCGACGTAAATTGAACAAATGTGATAGAATTTCGCTGAATTCTTATATTAACCAAGATATAAAATGATCTAATCGGGTCTCTGATTGCCCTATCATAAAAGATTAAGAGTGCATTTTGCTCGCCATTCCACGCGCTTTAAGATGCCGCCTAGCCCAGTACGCTATCTGAAATAGGAGCGACGTAAGATGAACAAATGTGATAGAATCACACTGAATTCTTATATTAACCATAATATAAAATGATCTAAACGGGACTCTGATTGCCCTATCATAGAAGTTTAGTAGTGCATTTTACTCGCCCTTCCACGCGCCTTAAGATGCCGCCTAGCCCAGTACACTATCTGAAATAGGAGCGACGTATGTTGAACAAATGTGATAGAATTACGCTGAATTCTTATATTAACCGTAATATAAAATGATCTAATCGGGTCTCTGATTGCCCTATCATAGAAGATTAAGAGTGCATTTCGCTCGCCATTCCACGCGCTTTAAGATGCCGCCTAGCCCAGTACGCTATCTGAAATAGGAGCGACGTAAGTTGAACAAATGTGATAGAATAACGCTGAATTCTTATATTAACCGTAATATGAAATGGTCTAATCGGGTCTCCGTTTGCCTTATCCTAGACGTTTAATAGTGCATTTTACTGGCCATTTCATGCGCATTGAGATGCCGCTTAGCCCAATACGCTATCTGAAATAGGAGCGACGTAAATTAAACAAATGTGATAGAATTTCGCTGAATTCTTATATTAACCAAAATATAAAATGATCTAATCGGGTCTCTGATTGCCCTATCATAGAAGTTTAATAGTGCATTTTACTCGCCATTCCTCGCGCTTTAAGATGCCGCCTATCCGAGTACGCTATCTGAAATAGGAGCGACGTAAGTTGAACAAATGTGATAGAATAACGCTGAATTCTTATATTAACCGTAATATAAAATGGTCTAATCGGGTCTCCATTTGCCTTATCCTAGAAGTTTAATAGTGCATTTTACTCGCCATTTCATGCGCATGGAGATGCCGCTTAGCCCAATACGCTATTTGAAATAGGAGCGATGTAAATTGAACAAATGTGATAGAATTTCGCTGAATTCTTAAATTAACCATAATATGAAATGACCTAATCGGGTTTCTGTTCGCCCTACCCAAGAAGTTTAATAGTGCATTTCTCTCGTCATTTCATACGCTTTGAGATGCCGCTTAGCCCAATACGCTATCTGAAATAGGAGCGACGTAAATTGAACAAATGTGATAGAATTTCCCTGAAATCTTATATTAAACAATACATAAAATGATCTAAACGGGACTCTGATTGCCCTACCATAGAAGTTTAGTAGTGCATTTTACTCGCCCTTCGACGCGCTTTAAGATGCCGCCTAGCCCAGTACACTATCTGAAATAGGAGCGACGTATGTTGAACAAATGTGATAGAATTACGCTGAATTCTTATATTAACCGTAATATAAAATGATCTAATCGGGTCTCTGTTTGCCTTACCCTAGAAGTTTAGTAGTGCATTTTACTCGCCATTTCATGCGCTTTGAGATGCCGCTTAGCCCCAATACGCTATCTGAAATAGGAGCGACGTAAATTGAACAAATGTGATGAATTACGCTGAATCCTTATATTAACCAAAATATAAAATGATCTAATCGGGTCTCTGATTGCCCTATTATAGAAGTTTAATAGTGCATTTTACTCGCCATTCCACGCGCTTTAAGATGCCGCCTATCCCAGTATGCTATCTGAAATAGGAACGACGTAAATTGAACAAATGTGATAGAATTTCGCTGAATTCTTAAATTAACCATAATATAAAATGATCTAATCGGGTCTCTATGTGCCCAACCCTAGAAGCTTAATAGTGCATTTTACTCGCCATTTTCTTGCGCTTTGAGATGCCGCGTAGCCCAATACGCTATCTGAAATAGGAGCGCACGTAAATTGAACAAATGTGATAGAATTTTGCTGAATTCTTAAATTGACCATAATATAAAATGATGTAATCGGGTCTCTGTTCGCCCTACCCAAGAAGTTTTAATAGTGCATTTCTCTCGTCATTTCATGCGCTTTGAGATGCCGCTTAGCCAATAGCTATCTGAAATAGGGAGCGACGTAAATTGAACAAATGTGATAGAATTTCCCGGAAATCTTATATTAAACAAAATATAAAAATGATCTAAAACGGGGACTCTGATTGCCCTATCATGAAGTTTAGTAGTGCATTTTACTCGCCCTTCCACGCGCTTTAAGATGCCGCCTAGCCCAGTACACTATCTGAAATAGGAGCGACGTATGTTGAACAAATGTGATAGAATTACGCTGAATTCTTATATTAACCGTAATATAAAATGATCTAATCGGGTCTCTGTTTGCATTACCATAGAAGTTTAATAGTGCATTTTACTCGCCATTTCATGCGCTTTGAGATGCCGCTTAGCCCAATACGCTATCTGCAATAGGATCGACGTAAATTGAACAAATGAGATAAAATTTCGCTGAATTCTTAAATTAACCATAATATAAAGTGATCTAAACAGGTCTCTGTTTGCCCCACCCTAGAAGTTTAATAGTGCATTTTACTCGCCATTTCTTGGGCTTTGAGATGCCGCTTAGCCCAATACGCTATCTGAAATAGGAGCAACGTAAATTGAACAAATGTGATAGAATTTCGCTGAATTCTTAAATTAACCATAATATAAAATGATCTAATGGGGTCTCTGTTTGCCCTACCCTAGAAGTTTAATAGTGCATTTTAACTCGTCATTTCTTGCGCTTCGAGATGCCGCTTAGCCCAATACGCTATCTGAAATAGGAGCGACGTAAATTGAACAAATGTGATAGGATTTCGCTGAATTCTTATATTAACCAAAATATAAAATGATCTAATCGGGTCTCTGATTGCCCTATCATAGAAGTTTAAGAGTGCATTTTGCTCGCCCATTCCACGCGCTTTAAGATGCCGCCTATCCCAGTACGCTTATCTGAAATAGAGCGACGTAAGTTGAACAAATGTGATAGAATAACGCTGAATTCTTATATTAACCGTAATATGAAATGGTCTAATCGGGGTCTCCGTTTGCCTTATCCTAGAAGTTTAATAGTGCATTTTACTGGCCATTTCATGCGCATTGAGATGCCGCTTAGCCCCAATACGCTATCTGAAATAGGAGCGATGTAAATTGAACAAATGTGATAGAATTTCGCTGAATTCTTAAATTAACCATAATATAAAATGATCTAATATCGGGTCTCTGATTGCCCTATCATTAGAAGTTTAATAGTGCATTTTTACTCGCCATTCCGCGCGCTTTAAGTTGCCGCCCCTAGCCCAGTATGCTATCTGAAATAGGAGCGACGTAAATTGAAAAAATGTGATAGAATTTCGCTGAATTCTTATATTAACCAAAATATAAAATGATCTAATGGGGTTTCTGTTTGCCCTACCCTAGAAGTTTGATAGTGCATTTTACTCGCCATTTCTTGCGCTTTGAGATGCCGCTTAGACCAATACGCTATCTGAAATAGGAGCGACGTAAATTGAACAAATGTGATAGAATTTCCCTGAAATGTTATAGTAAACAAAATATAAAATGATCTATTCGGAACTCTGATTGCCCTATCATAGAAGTTTAGAAGTGCATTTTACTCGCCCTTCCACGCGCTTTAAGTTGCCGCCTAGCCCAGTACGCTATCTGAAATAGGAGCGACGTTAGTTGAACAAATGTGATAGAATTACGCTGAATTCTTATATTAACCGTAATATAAAATGATCTATTCGGGTGTCTGTTCGCCCTACCCTAGAAGTTTAATAGTGCATTTCACTCGCTATTTCATGCGCTTTGAGATGCCTCTTAGCCCAATACGCTATCTGAAATAGGAGCGACGTAAATTGAACAAATGTGATAGAATTTCGCTGAATTCTTATATTAACCAAAATATAAAATGATCTAATCGGGTCTCTGATTGCCCTATCATAGAAGTTTGATAGTGTATTTTCCTCGACATTCCACGCGCTTTAAGTTGCCGCCTAGCCCAGTTCGCTATCTGAAATAGGAGCTACGTATGTTGAACAAATGTGACAGAATTACGCTGAATTCTTATATTAACCGTAATATAAAATGATCTAATCGGGTCTCTGTTTGCCTTATCCTAGAAGTTTAATAGTGCATTTTACTCGCCATTCCACGCGCTTTAAGATGCCGCCTAGCCCAGGACGCTATCTGAAATAGGAGCTACGTAAGTTGAACAAATGTGACAGAGTTACGCTGAATTCTTATATTAACCGTAATATAAAATGATCTAATCGGGTCTCTGTTTGCCTACCCTAGAAGTTTAGTAGTGCATTTTACTCGCCATGTCTTGCGCTTTGAGATGCAGCTTACCCCAATACGCTATGTGAAATAGGAGCGACGTAAATTGAACAAATGTGATAGAATTTCGCTGAATTCTTATATTAACCTCAATGTAAAATGATTTAATCGGGTCTTCGTTCGCCCTACCCTAGAAGTTTAATAGTGCATTTCACTCGTCATTTCATGCGCTTTGAGATGCCGCTTAGCCCAATAAGGTATCTGAAATAGGAGCGACGTAAATTGACCAAATGTGATAGAATTTCGCTGAATTCTTATATTAACCAAAATATAAAATGATCTAATCGGGTCTCTGATTGCCCTATCATAGAAGTTTAATAGTGAGTTTTACTCGCCATTCCACGCGCTGTAAGATGCCGCTTAGCCCAATACGCTACCTGAAATAGGAGCTACGTAAGTTGAACAAATGTGACAGAATTACGCTGAATTCTTATATTTACCGTAATATAAAATGATCTAATCGGGTCTCTGTTTGCACTACCCTAGAAGTTTAATAGTGCATTTTACTCGCCATTTCTTGCGCTTTGAGATGCCGCTTAGCCCAGTACGCTATCTGAAATAGGAGCGACGTAAGTTGAACAAATGTGATAGAATTTTGCTGAATTCTTATATTAACCGTAATATAAAATGATCTAATCGGGTCTCTGTTTGCCCTACCCTAGAAGTTTAACAGTGCATTTTACTCGTCATTTCATGCGCTTTGAGATGCCGCATAGCCCAATACGCTATCTGACATAGGAGCGACGTACATTGAACAAATGTGATAGAATTTCGCTGAATTCTTAAATTAACCATAATATAAAATGATCTAATGGGGTCTCTGATTGCCCTACCCTAGAAGATTAATAGTGCATTTCACTCGCCATTTCATGCGCTTTGAGATGCCGCTTAGCCCAATACGCTATCTGACATAGGAGCGACGTAAATTGAACAAATGTGATAGAATTTCGCTGAAGTCTTATATTAACCAAAATATAGAATGATCTAATCGGGTCTCTGATTGCCGTATCATAGAAGTTTAATAGTGCATTTTACTCGCCATTCCACGCGCTTTAAGTTGCCGCCTAGCCCAGTACGCTATCTGAAATAGGAGCTACGTAAGTTGAACAAATGTGACAGAATTACGCTGAATTCTTATATTAACCGTAATATAAAATGATCTAATCGGGTCTCTGTTTGCCCTACCCTAGAAGTTTAATAGTGCATTTTACTCGCCATTTCTTGCGCTTTGAGATGCCGCTTAGCCCAGTACGCTATCTGAAATAGGAGCGACGTAAATTGAACAAATGTGATAGAATTTTGCTGAATTCTTAAATTAACCATAATATAAAATGATCTAATCGGGTCTCTGTTTGCCCTACCCTAGAAGTTTAATAGTGCATTTCACTCGTCAATTCATGCGCTTTGCGATGCCGCTTAGCCCAATAAGCTATCTGAAATAGGAGCGACGTAAATTGAACAAATGTGATAGAATTTCGCTGGATTCTTATATTAACCAAAATATAAAATGATCTAATCGGGTCTCTGATTGCCCTATCATAGAAGTTTAATAGTGCATTTTACTCGCCATTCCACGCGCTTTAAGGTGCCGCCTAGCCCAGTACGCTATCTGAAATAGGAGCGACGTAAGTTGAACAAATGTGATAGAATTTTGCTGAATTCTTAAATTAACCATAATGTAAAATGTTCGAATCGGGTCTCTGATTGCCCTACCCTAGAAGTTTAATAGTTCATTTTACTCGCCATTTCTTGCGCTTTGAGATGCCGCTTAGCCCAATACGCTATCTGAAATATCAGCGACGTAAATTGAACAAATGTGAGAGAATCTCGCTGAATTCTTATATTAACCGAAATATAAAATGATCTAATCGGGTCTATGATTGCCCTATCATAGAAGTTTAAAAGTGCATTTTACTCGCCATTCCACGCGCTTTAAGATGCCGCCTAGCCCAGTACGCTATCTGAAATAGGAGCGACGTATGTTGAACAAATGTGATAGAATATCCCTGAATTCTTATATTAACCTTAATGTAAAATGATCTAATCGGGTCTCTGTTTGCCCTACCCTAGAAGTTTAATAGTGCATTTCACTCGTCATTTCATGCGCTTTGCGATGCCGCTTAGCCCAATAAGCTATCTGAAATAGGAGCGACGTAAATTGAACAAATGTGATAGAATTTCGCTGAATTCTTATATTAACCAAAATATAAAATGATCTAGTCGGGTCTCTGATTGCCCTATCATAGAAGTTTAATAGTGCATTTTACTCGCCATTCCACGCGCTTTAAGGTGCCGCCTAGCCCAGTACGCTATCTGCAATAGGAGCGACGTAAGTTGAACAAATGTGATAGAATTTTGCTGAATTCTTAAATTAACCATAATGTAAAATGATCGAATCGGGTCTCTGATTGCCCTACCCTAGAAGTTTAATAGTTCATTTTACTCGCCATTTCTTGCGCTTTGAGATGCCGCTTAGCCCAATACGCTATCTGAAATATCAGCGACGTAAATTGAACAAATGTGAGAGAATCTCGCTGAATTCTTATATTAACCAAAATATAAAATGATCTAATCGGGTCTATGATTGCCCTATCATAGAAGTTTAAAAGTGCATTTTACTCGACATTCCACGCGCTTTAAGATGCCGCCTAGCCCAGTACGCTATCTGAAATAGGAGCGACGTAAATTGAACAAATGTGATAGAATTTCGCTGAATTCTTATATTAACCGTAATATAAAATGATCTAATCGGGTCTCTGTTTGCCCTACCCTAGAAGTGTAACAGTGCATTTTACTCGTCATTTCATGCGCTTCGAGATGCCGCATAGCCCAATACGCTATCTGACATAGGAGCGACGTAAATTGAACAAATGTGATAGAATTTCGCTGAATTCTTAAATTAACCATAATATAAAATGATCTAATGGGGTCTCTGATTGCCCTACCCTAGAAGATTAATAGTGCATTTCACTCGCCATTTCATGCGCTTTGAGATGCCGCTTAGCCCAATACGCTATCAGACATAGGAGCGACGTAAATTGAACAAATGTGATAGAATTTCGCTGAATTCTTAAATTAACCATAATATAAAATGATCTAATGGGATCTCTGATTGCCCTACCCTAGAAGATTAATAGTGCATTTCACTCGCCATTTCATGCGCTTTGAGATGCCGCTTAGCCCAATACGCTATCTGACATAGGAGCGACGTAAATTGAACAAATGTGATAGAATTTCCCTGAAATCTTATATTAAACAAAATATAAAATGATCTAAACGGGACTCTGATTGCCCTGTCATAGAAGTTTAATAGTTCATTTTACTTGCCATTTCTTGCGCTTTGAGATGCCGCTTAGCCCAATACGCTATCTGAAATATCAGCGACGTAAATTGAACAAATGTGAGAGAATCTCGCTGAATTCTTATATTAACCTTAATGTAAAATGATCTAATCGGGTCTCTGTTCGCCCTACCCTAGAAGATTAATAGTGCATTTCACTCGTCATTTCATGCGCTTTGAGATGCCGCTGAGCCCAATACGCTATCTGAAATAGGAGCCACGTAAATTGAACGAATGTGATAGAATTTTTCTGAATTCTTAAATAAACCATAATATGAAATGATCTAATCGGGTCTCTGTTTGCCTTACCCTAGAAGTTTAACAGTGCATTTTACTCGCTATTTCATGCTCTTTGAGATGCCGCTTAGCCCAATATGCTATCTGAAATAGGAGCGACGTAAATTGAACAAATGTGATGGAATTTTGCCGAATTCTTAAATTAACCATAATATAAAATGATGTAATCGGCTCTCTGTTCGCCCTACCCAAGAAGTTTAATAGTGCATTTCACTCGTCAGTTCATGCGCTTTGCGATGCCGCTTAGCCCAATATGCTATCTGAAATAGGAGCGACGTAAATTGAACAAATGTGATAGAATTTCGCTGAATTCTTATATTCACCAAAATATAAAATGATCTAATCGGGTCTCTGATTGCCCTATCATAGAAGATTAATAGTGCAGTTTACTCTCCACTCCACGCGCTTTAAGATGCTGCCTAGCCCAGTACGCTATCTGAAATAGGAGCGACGTAAATTGAACAAATGTGATAGAATTTTGCTGAATTCTTAAATTAACCATAATATAAAATGATCTAATCGGGTCTCTGTTTGCCTTATCCTAGAAGTTTAATAGTGCATTTTACTCGCAATTTCTTGCGCTTTGAGATGACGCTTAGCACAAGTCGCTATCTGAAATAGGAGCGATGTAAATTGAACAAATGTGATAGAATTTCGCTGAATTCTTATATTAACCTTAATGTAAAATGATCTAATCGGGTCTTTGATCGCCCTACCCTTGAAGTTTAATAGTGCATTTCACTCGTCATTTCATGCGCTTTGAGATGCCGCTTAGCCCAATAAGCTATCTGACATAGGAGCGACGTAAATTGAACAAATGTGATAGAATTTCGCTGAATTCTTATATTAACCAAAATATGAAATGATCTAATCGGGTCTCTGATTGCCCTATCGTTGAAGTTTAATAGTGCATTTTACTCGCCATTACACTCGCTTTAAGATGCCGCCTAGCCCAGTACGCTATCTGGAATAGGAACGACGTAAATTGAACAAATGTGATAGAATTTTGCTGAATTCTTAAATTAACCATAATATAAAATGATCTAATCGGGTCTCTGTTTGCCTTATCCTAGAAGTTTAATAGTGCATTTTACTCGCAATTTCTTGCGCTTTGAGATGACGCTTAGCACAAGTCGCTATCTGAAATAGGAGCGACGTAAATTGAACAAATGTGAGAGAATTTCGCTGAATTCTTAAATTAACCATAATATAAAATGATCTAATGGGGTCTCTGTTTGCCCTACCCTAGAAGTTTAATGGTGCATTTTACTCGCCATTTCCTGCGCTTTGAGATGCCGCTTAGCACATGTCGCTATCTGAAATAGGAGCGATGTAAATTGAACAAATGTGTTAGAATTTCGCTGAATTCTTATATTAAACTTAATGTAAAATGATCTAATCGGGTCTTTGTTCGCCCTACCCAAGAAGTTTAATAGTGCATTTCACTCGTCATTTCATGCGCTTTGAGATGCCGCTTAGCCCAATACGCTATCTGAAATAGGAACGACGTAAATTGAACAAATGTGATAGAATTTCGCTGAATTCTTATATTAACCAAAATATAAGATGATCTAATCGGGTCTCTGATTGCCCTATCATAGAAGTTTAATAGTGCATTTTACTCGTCATTCCACGCGCTTTAAGATGCCGCCTAGCCCAGTACACTATCTGAAATAGGAGCAACGTAAATTGAACAAATGTGATAGAATTTCGCTGAATTCTTATATCAACCGTAATACAAAATGATCTAATCGGGTCTCTGTTTGCCTTACCCTAGAAGTTTAGTAGTGCATTTTACTCGCCATTTCATGCGCTTTGAGATGCCGCTTAGCCCAATACGCTATCTGAAATAGGAGCGACGTAAATTGAACAAATGTGATAGAATTACGCTGAATCCTTATATTAACCAAAATATAAAATGATCTAATCGGGTCTCTGATTGCCCTATTATAGAAGTTTAATAGTGCATTTTACTCGCCATTCCACGCGCTTTAAGATGCCGCCTAGCCCAGTATGCTATCTGAAATAGGAACGACGTAAATTGAACAAATGTGATAGAATTTTGCTGAATTCTTAAATTAACCATAATATAAAATGATCTAATCGGGTCTCTATGTGCCCAACCCTAGAAGCTTAATAGTGCATTTTACTCGCCATTTCTTGCGCTTTGAGATGCCGCTTAGCCCAATACGCTATCTGAAATAGGAGCGACGTAAATTGAACAAATGTGAAAGAATTTTGCTGAATTCTTAAATTGACCATAATATAAAATGATGTAATCGGGTCTCTGTTCGCCCTACCCAAGAAGTTTAATAGTGCATTTCTCTCGTCATTTCATGCGCTTTAAGATGCCGCCTAGCCCAGTACACTATCTGAAATAGGAGCGACGTAAATTGAAAAAATGTGATAGAATTTCGCTGAATTCTTATATTAACCAAAATATAAAATGATCTAATGGGGTCTCTGTTTGCCCTACCCTAGAAGTTTAATAGTGCATTTTACTCGCCATTTCTTGGGCTTTGAGATGCCGCTTAGCCCAATACGCTATCTGAAATAGGAGCGACGTAAAATGAACAAATGTGATAGGATTTCGCTGAATTCTTAAATTAACCATAATATAAAATGATCTAATCGGGTCTCTATGTGCCCAACCCTAGAAGCTTAATAGTGCATTTTACTCGCCATTTCTTGCGCTTTGAGATGCCGCTTAGCCCAATACGCTATCTGAAATAGGAGCGACGTAAATTAAACAAATGTGATAGAATTTCGCTGAATTCTTATATTAACCGTAATATAAAATGATCTCATCGGGTCTCTGCTTGCCCCACCCTAGAAGTTTAATAGTGCATTTTACTCGCCCTTTCGTGCGCTTTGAGATGCAGCTTAGCCCAATACGCTATCTGAAATAGGAGCGACGCAAATTGAACAAATGTGATAGAATTTCGCTGAATTCTTAAATTGACCATAATATAAAATGATGTAATCGGGTCTCTGTTCGCCCTACCCAAGAAGTTTAATAGTGCATTTCTCTCGCCATTTCATGCGCTTTGAGATGCCGCTTAGCCCAATAGCTATCTGAAATAGGAGCGACGTAAATTGAACAAATGTGATAGAATTTCCCTGAAATCTTATATTAAAGAAAATATAAAATGATCTAAACGGGACTCTGATTGCCCTATCATAGACGTTTAGTAGTGCATTTTACTCGACCTTCCACGCGCTTTAAGATGCCGCCTAGCCCAGTACACTATCTGAAATAGGAGCGACGTAAATTGAAAAAATGTGATAGAATTTCGCTGAATTCTTATATTAACCAAAATATAAAATGATCTAATGGGGTCTCTGTTTGCCCTACCCTAGAAGTTTAATAGTGCATTTTACTCGCCATTTCTTGCGCTTTGAGATGCCGCTTAGCCCAATACGCTATCTGAAATAGGAGCGACGTAAAATGAACAAATGTGATAGGATTTCGCTGAAGTCTTTAATTAACCATAATATAAAATGATCTAATCGGGTCTCTATGTGCCCAACCCTAGAAGCTTAATAGTGCATTTTACTCGCCATTTCTTGCGCTTTGAGATGCCGCTTAGCCCAATACGCTATCTGAAATAGGAGCGACGTAAATTAAACAAATGTGATAGAATTTCGCTGAATTTTTATATTAACCGTAATATAAAATGATCTCATCGGGTCTCTGCTTACCCCACCCTAGAAGTTTAATATTGCATTTTACTCGCCCTTTCGTGCGCTTTGAGATGCAGCTTAGCCCAATACGCTATCTGAAATAGGAGCGACGCAAATTGAACAAATGTGATAGAATTTCGCTGAATTCTTATATTAACCATAATATAAAATGATGTAATCGGGTCTCTGTTCGCCCTACCCAAGAAGTTTAATAGTGCATTTCTCTCGTCATTTCATGCGCTTTGAGATGCCGCTTAGCCCAATAGCTATCTGAAATAGGAGCGACGTAAATTGAACAAATGTGATAGAATTTCCCTGAAATCTTATATTAACCGTAATATAAAATGATCTAATCGGGTCTCTGTTTGCATTACCCGAGAAGTTTAATAGTGCATTTTACTCGCCATTCCACGCGCTTTAAGATGCCGCCTATCCGAGTACGCTTTCTGAAATAGGAGCGACGTAAGTTGAACAAATGTGATAGAATAACGCTGAATTCTTATATTAACCGTAATATAAAATGGTCTAATCGGGTCTCCGTTTGCCTTATCCTAGAAGTATAATAGTGCATTTTACTCGCCATTCCACGCGCTTTAAGATACCGCGTAGCCCAGTACGCTATCTGAAATAGGAGCGACGTAAATTGAACAAATGTGATAGAATTTTGCTGAATTCTTAAATTAACCATAATATAAAATGATGTAATCTTGTCTCTGTTCGCCCTACCCAAGAAGTTTAATAGTGCATTTCTCTCGTCATTTCATGCGCTTTGAGATGCCGCATAGCCCAATACGCTATCTGAAATAGGAGCGACGTAAATTGAACAAATGTGATAGAATTTCGCTGAATTCTTATATTAACCGTAATATAAAATGATCTAATCGGGTCTCTGTTTGCCTTACCCTAGAAGTTTAATAGTGCATTTTACTCGCCATTTCATGCGCTTTGAGATGCCGCTTAGCCCAATACGCTATCTGAAATAGGAGCGACGTAAAATGAACAAATGTGATAGGATTTCGCTGAATTCTTAAATTAACCATAATATAAAATGATCTAATCGCGTCTCTATGTGCCCAACCCTAGAAGCTTAATAGTGCATTTTACTCGCCATTTCCTGCGCTTTGAGATGCCGCTTAGCCCAATACGCTATCTGAAATAGGAGCGACGTAAATTAAACAAATGTGGTAGAATTTCGCTGAATTCTTATATTAACCAAAATATAAAATGATCTAATCGGGTCTCTGATTGCCCTATCATAGAAGTTTAATAGTGCATTTTACTCGCCATTCCTCGCGCTTTAAGATGCCGCCTATCCGGGTACGCTATCTGAAATAGGAGCGACGTAAATTGAACAAATGTGATAGAATTTTTCTGAATTCTTAAATTAACCATAATATGTAATGACCTAATCGGGTCTCTGTTTGCCCTACCCTAGAAGTTTAATAGTGCATTTTACTCGCCATTTCTTGCGCTTTGAGATGCCGCTTAGCCCAATACGCTATCTGAAATATCAGCGACGTAAATTGAACAAATGTGAGAGAATTTCGCTGAATTCTTAAATTAACCATAATATAAAATGATCTAATGTGGTCTCTGTTTGCCCTACCCTAGAAGTTTAATAGTGCATTTTACTCGTCATTTCTTGCGCTTTGAGATGCCGCTTAGCGCAAGTCGCTATCTGAAATAGGAGCGATGTAAATTGAACAAATGTGGTAGAATTTCGCTGAATTCTTATATTAACCTTAATGTAAAATGATCTAATCGGGTCTTTGTTCGCCCTACCCTAGAAGTTTAATAGTGCATTTTACTCGCCACTACATGCGCTTTGAGATGCCGCGTAGCCCAATAAGCTATCTGAAATAGGAGCGATGTAAATTGAACAAATGTGATAGAATTTCGCTGAATTCTTATATTAACCAAAATATAAAATGATCTAATCGGGTCTCTGATTGCCCTATCATAGAAGTTTAACAGTGCATTTTACTCGTCACTCCACGCGCTTTAAGATGCCGCCTAGCCCAGTCCGCTATCTGAAATAGGAGCGACGTAAATTGAACAAATGTGATAGAATTTCGCTGAATTCTTATATTAACCGTAATATAAAATGATCTCATCGGGTCTCTGCTTACCCCACCCTAGAAGTTTAATAGTGCATTTTACTCGCCCTTTCGTGCGCTTTGAGATGCAGCTTAGCCCAATACGCTATCTGAAATAGGAGCGACGCAAATTGAACAAATGTGATAGAATTTCGCTGAATTCTTATATTAACCATAATATAAAATGATGTAATCGGGTCTCTGTTCGCCCTACCCAAGAAGTTTAATAGTGCATTTCTCTCGTCATTTCATGCGCTTTGAGATGCCGCTTAGCCCAATAGCTATCTGAAATAGGAGCGACGTAAATTGAACAAATGTGATAGAATTTCCCTGAAATCTTATATTAACCGTAATATAAAATGATCTAATCGGGTCTCTGTTTGCATTACCCGAGAAGTTTAATAGTGCATTTTACTCGCCATTCCACGCGCTTTAAGATGCCGCCTATCCGAGTACGCTTTCTGAAATAGGAGCGACGTAAGTTGAACAAATGTGATAGAATAACGCTGATTTCTTATATTAACCGTAATATAAAATGGTCTAATCGGGTCTCCGTTTGCCTTATCCTAGAAGTTTAATAGTGCATTTTACTCGCCATTCCACGCGCTTTAAGATACCGCGTAGCCTAGTACGCTATCTGAAATAGGAGCGACGTAAATTGAACAAATGTGATAGAATTTTGCTGAATTCTTAAATTAACCATAATATAAAATGATGTAATCTTGTCTCTGTTCGCCCTACCCAAGAAGTTTAATAGTGCATTTCTCTCGTCATTTCATGCGCTTTGAGATGCCGCATAGCCCAATACGCTATCTGAAATAGGAGCGACGTAAATTGAACAAATGTGATAGAATTTCGCTGAATTCTTATATTAACCGTAATATAAAATGATCTAATCGGGTCTCTGTTTGCCTTACCCTAGAAGTTTAGTAGTGCATTTTACTCGCCATTTCATGCGCTTTGAGATGCCGCTTAGCCCAATACGCTATCTGAAATAGGAGCGACGTAAATTGAACAAATGTGATAGAATTACGCTGAATCCTTATATTAACCAAAATATAAAATGATCTAATCGGGTCTCTGATTGCCCTATTATAGAAGTTTAATAGTGCATTTTACTCGCCATTCCACGCGCTTTAAGATGCCGCCTAGCCCAGTATGCTATCTGAAATAGGAACGACGTAAATTGAACAAATGTGATAGAATTTCGCTGAATTCTTAAATTAACCATAATATGAAATGATCTAATCGGGTCTCTATGTGCCCAACCCTAGAAGCTTAATAGTGCATTTTACTCGCCATTTCTTGCGCTTTGAGATGCCGCTTAGCCCAATACGCTATCTGAAATAGGAGCTACGTAAATTGAACAAATGTGATAGAATTTTGCTGAATTCGTAAATTGACCATAATATAAAATAATGTAATCGGGTCTCTGTTCGCCCTACCCAAGAAGTTTAATAGTGCATTTCTCTCGTCATTTCATGCGCTTTGAGATGCCGCTTAGCCCAATAGCTATCTGAAATAGGAGCGACGTAAATTGAACAAATGTGATAGAATTTCCCTGAAATCTTATATTAACCGTAATATAAAATGATCTAATCGGGTCTCTGTTTGCATTACCCGAGAAGTTTAATAGTGCATTTTACTCGCCATTCCACGCGCTTTAAGATGCCGCCTATCCGAGTACGCTTTCTGAAATAGGAGCGACGTAAGTTGAACAAATGTGATAGAATAACGCTGAATTCTTATATTAACCGTAATATAAAATGGTCTAATCGGGTCTCCGTTTGCCTTATCCTAGAAGTATAATAGTGCATTTTACTCGCCATTCCACGCGCTTTAATATACCGCGTAGCCCAGTACGCTATCTGAAATAGGAGCGACGTAAATTGAACAAATGTGATAGAATTTTGCTGAATTCTTAAATTAACCATAATATAAAATGATGTAATCTTGTCTCTGTTCGCCCTACCCAAGAAGTTTAATAGTGCATTTCTCTCGTCTTTTCATGCGCTTTGAGATGCCGCATAGCCCAATACGCTATCTGAAATAGGATCGACGTAAATTGAACAAATGAGATAGAATTTCGCTGAATTCTTAAATTAACCATAATATAAAGTGATCTAAACTGGTCTCTGTTTGCCCCACCCTAGAAGTTTAATAGTGCATTTTACTCGCCATTTCTTGCGCTTCGAGATGCCGCTTAGCCCAATACGCTATCTGAAATAGGAGCGACGTAAATTGAACAAATGTGATAGAATTTCGCTGAATTCTTATATTAACCAAAATATAAAATGATCTAATCGGGTCTCTGATTGCCCTATCATAGAAGTTTAAGAGTGCATTTTGCTCGCCATTCCACGCGCTTTAAGATGCCGCCTAGCCCAGTACGCTATCTGAAATAGGAGCGACGTAAGTTGAACAAATGTGATAGAATAACGCTGAATTCTTATATTAACCGTAATATGAAATGGTCTAATCGGGTCTCCGTTTGCCTTATCCTAGAAGTTTAATAGTGCATTTTACTGGCCATTTCATGCGCATTGAGATGCCGCTTAGCCCAATACGCTATCTGAAATAGGAGCGATGTAAATTGAACAAATGTGATAGAATTTCGCTGAATTCTTAAATTAACCATAATATAAAATGATCTAATCGGGTCTCTGATTGCCCTATCATAGAAGTTTAATAGTGCATTTTACCCGCCATTCCACGCGCTTTAAGATGACGCCTAGCCCAGTACGCTATCTGAAATAGGAGCTACGTAAGTTGAACAAATGTGTCAGAGTTACGCTGAATTCTTATATTAACCGCAATATAAAACGATCTAATCGGGTCTCTGTTTGCCTTATCCTAGAAGTTTAATAGTGCAATTTACTCGCCATTTCATGCGCTTTGAGATGCCGCTTAGCCCAATACGCTATCTGAAATAGGAGCCACGTAAGTTGAACAAATGTGATATAATTTCGCTGAATTCTTATATTTACCGTAATATAAAATGATCTAATCGGTTCTCTGATTGCCCTACCATAGAAGTTTAATGGTGCATTTTACTCGCCATTCCACGCGCTTTAAGTTGCCGCCTAGCCCAGTACGCTATCTGAAATAGGAGCTACGTAAGTTGAACAAATGTGACAGAATTACGCTGAATTCTTATATTTACCGTAATATAAAATGATCTAATCGGGTCTCTGTTTGCCTTATCCTAGAAGTTTAATAGTGCATTTTACTCGCTATTTCATGCGCTTTGAGATGCCGCTTAGCCTAATACGCTATCTGAAATAGGAGCGACGTAAATTGAACAAATGTGATAGAATTTCGCTGAATTCTTATATTAACCTCAATGTAAAATGATCTAATCGGGTCTTCGTTCGCCCTACCCTAGAAGTTTAATAGTGCATTTCACTCGCCATTTCATGCGCTTTGAGATGCCGCATAGCCCAATAAGGTATCTGAAATAGGAGCGACGTAAATTGACCAAATGTGATAGAATTTCGCTGAATTCTTATATTAACCAAAATATAAAATGATCTAATCGGGTCTCTGATTGCCCTATCATAGAAGTTTAATAGTGAATTTTACTCGCCATTCCACGCGCTTTAAGATGCCGCTTAGCCCAATACGCTATCTGAAGTAGGAGCTACGTAAATTGAACAAATGTGATAGAATTTTGCTGAATTCTTAAATTAACCATAATATAAAATGATCTAATCGGGTCTCTGTTTGCCCTACCCTAGAAGTTTAATAGTGCATTTCACTCGTCATTTCATGCGCTTTGCGATGCCGCTTATCCCAATAAGCTATCTGAAATAGGAGCGACGCAAATTGAACAAATGTGATAGAATTTCGCTGAATTCTTATATTAACCAAAATATAAAATGATCTAATCGGGTCTCTGATTGCCCTATCATAGAAGTTTAATAGTGCATTTTACTCGCCATTCCACGCGCTTTAAGATGCCGCCCAGCCCAGTACGCTATCTGAAATAGGAGCGACGTATGTTGAACAAATGTGATAGAATTTCGCTGAATTCTTATATTAACCAAAATATAAAATGATCCAATCGGGTCTCTGATTGCCCTATCATAGAAGTTTAATAGTGCATTTTACTCGACATTTCTTGCGCTTTGAGATGCCGCATAGTCCAATACGCTATCTGAAATATCAGCGACGTAAATTGAACAAATATGAGAGAATTTCGCTGAATTATTATATTAACCAAAATATAAAATAATCTAATCGGGTCTCTGATTTCCCTATCATAGAAGTTTAGTAGTGCATTTGACTCGCCATTTCATGCGCTTTGAGATGCCGCTTAGCCCAATACGCTATCTGAAATAGGGGCGACGTAAATTGAACAAATGTGATATAATTACTCTGAATTCTTATATTAACCGTAATATAAAATGATCTAATCGGGTCTCTGTTTGCCTTACCCTAGAAGTTTAGTAGTGCATTTTACTCGCCATTTCATGCGCTTTGAGATGCCGCTTAGCCCAATACGCTATCTGAAATAGGAGCGACGTAAATTGAACAAATGTGATAGAATTACGCTGAATCCTTATATTAACCAAAATATAAAATGATCTAATCGGGTCTCTGATTGCCCTATTATAGAAGTTTAATAGTGCATTTTACTCGCCATTCCACGCGCTTTAAGATGCCGCCTATCCCAGTATGCTATCTGAAATAGGAACGACGTAAATTGAACAAATGTGATAGAATTTCGCTGAATTCTTAAATTAACCATAATATAAAATGATCTAATCGGGTCTCTATGTGCCCAACCCTAGAAGCTTAATAGTGCATTTTACTCGCCATTTCTTGCGCTTTGAGATGCCGCTTAGCCCAATACGCTATCTGAAATAGGAGCGACGTAAATTGAACAAATGTGATAGAATTTTGCTGAATTCTTAAATTGACCATAATATAAAATGATGTAATCGGGTCTCTGTTCGCCCTACCCAAGAAGTTTAATAGTGCATTTCTCTCGTCATTTCATGCGCTTTGAGATGCCGCTTAGCCCAATAGCTATCTGAAATAGGAGCGACGTAAATTGAACAAATGTGATAGAATTTCCCGGAAATCTTATATTAAACAAAATATAAAATGATCTAAACGGGACTCTGATTGCCCTATCATAGAAGTTTAGTAGTGCATTTTACTCGCCCTTCCACGCGCTTTAAGATGCCGCCTAGCCCAGTACACTATCTGAAATAGGAGCGACGTATGTTGAACAAATGTGATAGAATTACGCTGAATTCTTATATTAACCGTAATATGAAATGATCTAATCGGGTCTCTGTTTGCATTACCATAGAAGTTTAATAGTGCATTTTACTCGCCATTTCATGCGCTTTGAGATGCCGCTTAGCCCAATACGCTATCTGCAATAGGATCGACGTAAATTGAACAAATGAGATAAAATTTCGCTGAATTCTTAAATTAACCATAATATAAAGTGATCTAAACAGGTCTCTGTTTGCCCCACCCTAGAAGTTTAATAGTGCATTTTACTCGCCATTTCTTGGGCTTTGAGATGCCGCTTAGCCCAATACGCTATCTGAAATAGGAGCAACGTAAATTGAACAAATGTGATAGAATTTCGCTGAATTCTTAAATTAACCATAATATAAAATGATCTAATGGGGTCTCTGTTTGCCCTACCCTAGAAGTTTAATAGTGCATTTTACTCGTCATTTCTTGCGCTTCGAGATGCCGCTTAGCCCAATACGCTATCTGAAATAGGAGCGACGTAAATTGAACAAATGTGATAGAATTTCGCTGAATTCTTATATTAACCAAAATATAAAATGATCTAATCGGGTCTCTGATTGCCCTATCATAGAAGTTTAATAGTGCATTTTACTCGCCATTCCGCGCGCTTTAAGTTGCCGCCTAGCCCAGTATGCTATCTGAAATAGGAGCGACGTAAATTGAACAAATGTGATAGAATTTCCCTGAAATCTTATATTAAAGAAAATATAAAATGATCTAAACGGGACTCTGATTGCCCTATCATAGACGTTTAGTAGTGCATTTTACTCGCCCTTCCACGCGCTTTAAGATGCCGCCTAGCCCAGTACACTATCTGAAATAGGAGCGACGTAAATTGAAAAAATGTGATAGAATTTCGCTGAATTCTTATATTAACCAAAATATAAAATGATCTAATGGGGTCTCTGTTTGCCCTACCCTAGAAGTTTGATAGAGCATTTTACTCGCCATTTCTTGCGCTTTGAGATGCCGCTTAGGCCAATACGCTATCTGAAATAGGAGCGACGTAAAATGAACAAATGTGATAGGATTTCGCTGAATTCTTAAATTAACCATAATATAAAATGATCTAATCGGGTCTATATGTGCCCAACCCTAGAAGCTTAATAGTGCATTTTACTCGCCATTTCTTGCGCTTTGAGATGCCGCTTAGCCCAATACGCTATCTGAAATAGGAGCGACGTAAACTGAACAAATGTGATAGAATTTCGCTCAATTCTTATATTAACCAAAACATAAAATGATGTAATCGGGTCTCTGATTGCCCCATCATAGAAGTTTAATAGTGCATTTTACCCGCCATTCCACGCGCTTTAAGATGACGCCTAGCCCAGTACGCTATCTGAAATAGGAGCTACGTAAGTTGAACAAATGTGTCAGAGTTACGCTGAATTCTTATATTAACCGCAATATAAAACGATCTAATCGGGTCTCTGTTTGCCTTATCCTAGAAGTTTAATAGTGCAATTTACTCGCCATTTCATGCGCTTTGAGATGCCGCTTAGCCCAATACGCTATCTGAAATAGGAGCCACGTAAGTTGAACAAATGTGATATAATTTCGCTGAATTCTTATATTTACCGTAATATAAAATGATCTAATCGGTTCTCTGATTGCCCTACCATAGAAGTTTAATGGTGCATTTTACTCGCCATTCCACGCGCTTTAAGTTGCCGCCTAGCCCAGTACGCTATCTGAAATAGGAGCTACGTAAGTTGAACAAATGTGACAGAATTACGCTGAATTCTTATATTTACCGTAATATAAAATGATATAATCGGGTCTCTGTTTGCCCTACCCAAGAACTTTAATAGTGCATTTCTCTCGTCATTTCATGCGCTTTGAGATGCCGCTTAGCCCAATACGCTATCTGAAATAGGAGCGACGTAAATTGAACAAATGTGATAGAATTTCCATGAAACCTTATATTAAACAAAATATAAAATGACCTAAACGGGACTCTGATTGCCCTATCATAGAAGTTTACTAGTGCATTTTACTCGCCCTTCCACGCGCTTTAAGATGCCGCCTAGCCCAGTACACTATCTGAAATAGGAGCGACGTATGTTGAACAAATGTGATATAATTACTCTGAATTCTTATATTAACCGTAATATTAAATGATCTAATCGGGTCTCGGTTTGCCTTACCCTAGAAGTTTAATAGTGCGTCTTACTCGCCATTTCATGCGCTTTGAGATGCCGCTTAGCCCAATACGCTATCTGCAACATGAGCGACGTAAATTGAACAAATGTGATAGAATTTTGCTGAATTCTTAAATTAACCATAATGTAAAATGTTCGAATCGGGTCTCTGATTGCCCTACCCTAGAAGTTTAATAGTTCATTTTACTCGCCATTTCTTGCGCTTTGAGATGCCGCTTAGCCCAATACGCTATCTGAAATATCAGCGACGTAAATTGAACAAATGTGAGAGAATCTCGCTGAATTCTTATATTAACCGAAATATAAAATGATCTAATCGGGTCTATGATTGCCCTATCATAGAAGTTTAAAAGTGCATTTTACTCGCCATTCCACGCGCTTTAAGATGCCGCCTAGCCCAGTACGCTATCTGAAATAGGAGCGACGTATGTTGAACAAATGTGATAGAATATCCCTGAATTCTTATATTAACCTTAATGTAAAATGTTCGAATCGGGTCTCTGATTGCCCTACCCTAGAAGTTTAATAGTTCATTTTACTCGCCATTTCTTGCGCTTTGAGATGCCGCTTAGCCCAATACGCTATCTGAAATATCAGCGACGTAAATTGAACAAATGTGAGAGAATCTCGCTGAATTCTTATATTAACCAAAATATAAAATGATCTAGTCGGGTCTCTGATTGCACTATCATAGAAGTTTAATAGTGCATTTTACTCGCCATTCCACGCGCTTTAAGGTGCCGCCTAGCCCAGTACGCTATCTGAAATAGGAGCGACGTAAGTTGAACAAATGTGATAGAATTTTGCTGAATTCTTAAATTAACCATAATGTAAAATGATCGAATCGGGTCTCTGATTGCCCTACCCTAGAAGTTTAATAGTTCATTTTACTCGCCATTTCTTGCGCTTTGAGATGCCGCTTAGCCCAATACGCTATCTGAAATATCAGCGACGTAAATTGAACAAATGTGAGAGAATCTCGCTGAATTCTTATATTAACCAAAATATAAAATGATCTAATCGGGTCTATGATTGCCCTATCATAGAAGTTTAAAAGTGCATTTTACTCGACATTCCACGCGCTTTAAGATGCCGCCTAGCCCAGTACGCTATCTGAAATAGGAGCGACGTAAATTGAACAAATGTGATAGAATTTCGCTGAATTCTTATATTAACCGTAATATAAAATGATCTAATCGGGTCTCTGTTTGCCCTACCCTAGAAGTGTAACAGTGCATTTTACTCGTCATTTCATGCGCTTCGAGATGCCGCATAGCCCAATACGCTATCTGACATAGGAGCGACGTAAATTGAACAAATGTGATAGAATTTCGCTGAATTCTTAAATTAACCATAATATAAAATGATCTAATGGGGTCTCTGATTGCCCTCCCCTAGAAGATTAATAGTGCATTTCACTCGCCATTTCATGCGCTTTGAGATGCCGCTTAGCCCAATACGCTATCAGACATAGGAGCGACGTAAATTGAACAAATGTGATAGAATTTCGCTGAATTCTTAAATTAACCATAATATAAAATGATCTAATGGGGTCTCTGATTGCCCTACCCTAGAAGATTAATAGAGCATTTCACTCGCCATTTCATGCGCTTTGAGATGCCGCTTAGCCCAATACGCTATCTGACATAGGAGCGACGTAAATTGAACAAATGTGATAGAATTTCCCTGAAATCTTATATTAAACAAAATATAAAATGATCTAAACGGGACTCTGATTGCCCTGTCATAGAAGTTTAGTAGTTCATTTTACTCGCCCTTCCACGCGCTTTAAGATGCCGCCTGGCCCAGTACACTATCTGAAATAGGAGCGACGTATGTTGAACAAATGTGATAGATTTACGCTGAATTCTTATATTAACCGTAATATAAAATGATCTAATAGGGTCTCTGTTTGCCTTACCCTAGAAGTTTAATAGTGCATTTTACTCGCCATTTCATGCGCTTTGAGATGCCGCTTAGCCCAATACGCTATCTGCAATAGGAGCGACGTAAATTGAACAAATGTGATAGAATTTCGCTGAATTCTTAAATTAACCATAATATAAAATGATCTAATCGGGTCTCTGTTTGCCCTACCCTAGAAGTTTAATAGTTCATTTTACTTGCCATTTCTTGCGCTTTGAGATGCCGCTTAGCCCAATACGCTATCTGAAATATCAGCGACGTAAATTGAACAAATGTGAGAGAATCTCACTGAATTCTTATATTAACCTTAATGTAAAATGATCTAATCGGGTCTCTGTTCGCCCTACCCTAGAAGATTAATAGTGCATTTCACTCGTCATTTCATGCGCTTTGAGATGCCGCTGAGCCCAATACGCTATCTGAAATAGGAGCCACGTAAATTGAACGAATGTGATAGAATTTTTCTGAATTCTTAAATAAACCATAATATGAAATGATCTAATCGGGTCTCTGTTTGCCTTACCCTAGAAGTTTAACAGTGCATTTTACTCGCTATTTCATGCTCTTTGAGATGCCGCTTAGCCCAATATGCTATCTGAAATAGGAGCGACGTAAATTGAACAAATGTGATGGAATTTTGCCGAATTCTTAAATTAACCATAATATAAAATGATGTAATCGGCTCTCTGTTCGCCCTACCCAAGAAGTTTAATAGTGCATTACACTCGTCAGTTCATGCGCTTTGCGATGCCGCTTAGCCCAATATGCTATCTGAAATAGGAGCGACGTAAATTGAACAAATGTGATAGAATTTCGCTGAATTCTTATATTCACCAAAATATAAAATGATCTAATCGGGTCTCTGATTGCCCTATCATAGAAGATTAATAGTGCAGTTTACTCTCCACTCCACGCGCTTTAAGATGCTGCCTAGCCCAGTACGCTATCTGAAATAGGAGCGACGTAAATTGAACAAATGTGATAGAATTTTGCTGAATTCTTAAATTAACCATAATATAAAATGATCTAATCGGGTCTCTGTTTGCCTTATCCTAGAAGTTTAATAGTGCATTTTACTCGCAATTTCTTGCGCTTTGAGATGACGCTTAGCACAAGTCGCTATCTGAAATAGGAGCGATGTAAATTGAACAAATGTGATAGAATTTCGCTGAATTCTTATATTAACCTTAATGTAAAATGATCTAATCGGGTCTTTGATCGCCCTACCCTTGAAGTTTAATAGTGCATTTCACTCGTCATTTCATGCGCTTTGAGATGCCGCTTAGCCCAATAAGCTATCTGACATAGGAGCGACGTAAATTGAACAAATGTGATAGAATTTCGCTGAATTCTTATATTAACCAAAATATGAAATGATCTAATCGGGTCTCTGATTGCCCTATCGTTGAAGTTTAATAGTGCATTTTACTCGCCATTACACTCGCTTTAAGATGCCGCCTAGCCCAGTACGCTATCTGGAATAGGAACGACGTAAATTGAACAAATGTGATAGAATTTT
>CAKAJE020001518.1:0-68608 GCA_916610135.2 Macropis europaea | reverse complement strand
AATCTCATTTGTTCAACTTACGTCGCTCCTAATTTAGATAGCGTACTGGGCTAGGCGGCATCTTAAAGCGCGTGGAATGGCGAGTAAAATGCACTGCTAAACTTCTATGATAGGGCAATCAGAGACCCGATTACATCATTTTATATTTTGTTTAATATAAGATTTCAGGGAAATTCTATCACATTTGTTTAATTTACGTCGCGACCTATTTCAGATAGCGTATTGGGCGAAGCGGCATCTCAAAGCGCTTGAAATGGCGAGTAAAATGCACTATTAAACTTCTAGGGTAGGGCAAACAGAGACTGGATTAGATCATTTTATATTATGGTTAATTTAAGAATTCAGCAAAATTCTATCACATTTGTTCAATGTACGTCGCTCCTATTTCGGATATCGTACTGGGCTAAGCGGCACCCTAAAGCGCGTGGCGTGGCGAGTAAAATGCACTATTAATCTTCTATGAGAGGGCAATCAGAGACCCGATTAGATCATTTTATATTTTGGTTAATATAAGAATTCAGCGAAATTCTATAACAATTGTTCTATTTACGTCGCTCGTATTTCAGATAGCTTATTGTGCTTAGCGGCATCTCAAAGCGCATGAAATGACGAGTGAAATGCACTATTAAACTTCTAGGGTAGGGCAAACAGAGACCCGATTAGATCATTTTATATTTTGGTTCATATAAGAATTCAGCGAAATTCTATCACATTTGTTCAATTTACGTCGCTCCTATTTCAGATAGCGTATTGCACTAAGCGGCATCTCAAAGCGCATGAAATGGCGAGTAAAATGCACTATCAAACTTCTAGGATAAGGCAAACAGAGACCCGATTAGATCATTTTATATTTCGGTTAATATAAGAATTCAGTGTAATTCTATCACATTTGTTCAACTTACGTCGCTCCTATTTCAGGTAGCGTATTGGGCAAGGCGGCATCTAAAAGCGCATGAAATGACGAGTGAAATGCACTATTAAACTTCTAGGGTAGGGCAATCAGTGACCCGATTAGATCATTTTATATTATAGTTAATTTAAGAATTCAGCGAAATTCTATCACATTTGTTCAATTTACGTCGCTCCTATTTCAGATAGCGTATTGGGCTAAGCGGCATCTCAAAGCGCATGAAATGGCGAGTAAAATGCAATACTAAACTTCTAGGATAAGGCAAACAGAGACCCGATTAGATCATTTTATATTACGGTTAATATAAGAATTCAGCGTAATTCTATCACATTTGTTCAACTTACGTCGCTCCTAATTTAGATAGCGTACTGGGCTAGGCGGCATCTTAAAGCGCGTGGAATGGCGAGTAAACTGCACTGCTAAACTTCTATGATAGGGCAATCAGAGACCCGATTAGATCATTTTATATTTTGTTTAATATAAGATTTCAGGGAAATTCTATCACATTTGTTCAATTTACGTAGCTCCTATTTCAGATAGCGTATTGAGCTAAGCGGCATCTCAAAGCGCATGAAATGGCGAGTAAAATGCACTATTAGATTTCTATGGTAGGGCGTACAGAGACCCGATTAGATCATTTTATATTGTGGTTAATTTAAGCATTCAGCAAAATTCTATCACATTTGTTCAATTTACGTCGCTCCTATTTCAGATAGCGTATTGGGCTAAGCGGCATCTCAAAGCGCATGAAATGGCGAGTAAAATGCACTATCAAACTTCTAGGATAAGGCAAACAGAGACCCGATTAGATCATTTTATATTACGGTTAATATAAGAATTCAGCGTAATTCTATCACATTTGTTCAACTTACGTCGCTCCTATTTCAGGTAGCGTACTGGGCTAGGCGGCATCTTAAAGCGCGTGGAATGGCGAGTAAAATGCACTATTAAACTTCTACGATAAGGCAAACAGAGACCCGATTAGATCATTTTATATTTTGGTTAATATAAGAATTCAGCGAAATTCTATCACATTTGTTTAATTTACGTCGCTCCTATTTCAGATAGCGTATTGGGCAAAGCGGCATCTCAAAGCGTATGAATTGGCGCATAAAATGCACTATTAAAGTTCTAGGGTAGGGCAAACTGAGACGCGATTAGATCATTTTATATTATGGTTAATTTAAGAATTGAGCGAAATTCTATCTCATTTGTTCAACTTACGTCGCTCCTAATTTAAATAGCGTACTGGGCTAGGCGGCATCTTAAAGCGCGTGGAATGGCGAGTAAAATGCACTGCTAAACTTCTATGATAGGGCAATCAGAGACCCGATTAGATCATTTTATATTTTGTTTAATATAAGATTTCAGGGAAATTCTATCACATTTGTTTAATTTACGTCGCGACCTATTTCAGATAGCGTATTGGGCGAAGCGGCATCTCAAAGCGCTTGAAATGGCGAGTAAAATGCACTATTAAACTTCTAGGGTAGGGCAAACAGAGACTGGATTAGATCATTTTATATTATGGTTAATTTAAGAATTCAGCAAAATTCTATCACATTTGTTCAATGTACGTCGCTCCTATTTCGGATATCGTACTGGGCTAAGCGGCACCCTAAAGCGCGTGGCGTGGCGAGTAAAATGCACTATTAATCTTCTATGAGAGGGCAATCAGAGACCCGATTAGATCATTTTATATTTTGGTTAATATAAGAATTCAGCGAAATTCTATCACAATTGTTCTATTTACGTCGCTCGTATTTCAGATAGCTTATTGTGCTTAGCGGCATCTCAAAGCGCATGAAATGACGAGTGAAATGCACTATTAAACTTCTAGGGTAGGGCAAACAGAGACCCGATTAGATCATTTTATATTTTGGTTCATATAAGAATTCAGCGAAATTCTATCACATTTGTTCAATTTACGTCGCTCACATTTCAGATAGCGTATTGCACTAAGCGGCATCTCAAAGCGCATGAAATGGCGAGTAAAATGCACTATTAAACTTCTAGGGTAGGGCCAACAGAGACCCGATTAAATCATTTTATATTGTAGTTAATTTAAGAATTCAGCGAAATTCTATCACATTTGTTCAATTTACGTCGCTCCTATTTCAGATAGCGTATTGGGCTAAGCGGCATCTCAAAGCGCATGAAATGGCGAGTAAAATGCAATGCTAAACTTCTAGGATAAGGCAAACAGAGACCCGATTAGATCATTTTATATTTTGGTTAATATAAGAATTCAGCGAAATTCTATCACATTTGTTCAATTTACGTCGCTCATATTTCAGATATCGTATTGGGCTAAGCGGCATCTCAAAGCGCATGAAATGGCGAGCAAAATGCACTTTTAAACTTCTAGGGTAGGGCAATCAGTGTCCCGATTAGATCATTTTATATTATAGTTAATTTAAGAATTCAGCGAAATTCTATCACATTTGTTCAATTTACGTCGCTCCTGTTTCAGATAGCGTATTGGGCTAAGCGGCATCTCAAAGCGCATGAAATGGCGAGTAAAATGCACTATCAAACTTCTAGGATAATTCAAACAGAGACCCGATTAGATCATTTTATATTACGGTTAATATAAGAATTCAGCGTAATTCTATCACATTTGTTCAACTTACGTCGCTCCTATTTCAGATAGCGTACTGGGCTATGCGGCATCTTAAAGCGCGTGGAATGGCGAGTAAAATGCACTACTAAACTTCTATGATAGGGCAATCAGAGACCCGATTAGATCATTTTCTATTTTGGTTAATATAAGTATTCAGCGAAATTCTATCACATTTGTTCAATTTACGTCGCTCCTATTTCAGATAGCGTATTGGGCTGAGCGGCATCTCAAAGCGCATGAAATGGCGAGTGAAATGCACTATCAAACTTCTAGGATAATTCAAACAGAGACCCGATTAGATCATTTTATATTACGGTTAATATAAGAATTCAGCGTAATTCTATCACATTTGTTCAACTTACGTCGCTCCTATTTCAGATAGCGTACTGGGCTATGCGGCATCTTAAAGCGCGTGGAATGGCGAGTAGAATGCACTACTAAACTTCTATGATAGGGCAATCAGAGACCCGATTAGATCATTTTCTATTTTGGTTAATATAAGTATTCAGCGAAATTCTATCACATTTGTTCAATTTACGTCGCTCCTATTTCAGATAGCGTATTGGGCTGAGCGGCATCTCAAAGCGCATGAAATGGCGAGTGAAATGCACTATCAAACTTCTAGGATAATTCAAACAGAGACCCGATTAGATCATTTTATATTACGGTTAATATAAGAATTCAGCGTAATTCTATCACATTTGTTCAACTTACGTCGCTCCTATTTCAGGTAGCGTATTGGGCTAGGCGGCATCTCAAAGCGCATGAAATGACGAGTGAAATGCACTATTAAACTTCTAGGGTAGGGCAATCAGTGACCCGATTAGATCATTTTATATTATAGTTAATTTAAGAATTCAGCGAAATTCTATCACATTTGTTCAATTTACGTTGCTCCTATTTCAGATAGCGTATTGGGCTAAGCGGCATCTCAAAGCGCATGAAATGGCGAATGAAATGCACTATTAAACTTCTAGGCCAGGGCGAACAGAGACCCGATTAGATCATTTTACATTATCGTTAATAAAAGAATTCAGCGAAATTCTAACACATTTGTTCAATTTACATCGCTCCTATTTCAGACAGCGTATTGGACTACGCGGCATCTCAAAGCGCATGAAATGGCGAGTACAATGCACTATTAAACTTCTAGCGTAACGCAAACAGAGACCCGATTAGATCATTTTATATTACGGTTAATATAAGAATTAAGCGTAATTCTATCACATTTGTTCAACTTACGTCGCTCCTATTTCAGATAGCGTACTGGGCTAGACGGCATCTTAAAGCGCGTGGAAGGGCGAGTAAAATGCACTATGAAACTTCTATGATAGGGCAATCAGAGACCCGATTAGATCATTTTATATTTTGTTTAATATATGATTTCAAGGAAATTCTATCACATTTGTTCAATTTACGTCGCTCCTATTACAGATTGCGTATTGGGCTAACCGGCATCTCAAAGCGCATGAATTGGCGAATAAAATGCACTATTAAACTTCTAGGCTAGGGCGAACAGAGACCCGATTAGATCATTTCACATTATGGTTAATAAAAGAATTCAGCGAAATTCTATCACATTTGTTCAATTTACATCGCTCCTATTTCAGATAGCGTATTGGGCTAAGCGGCATCTCAAAGCGCATGAAATGACGAGTAGAATGCACTATTAAACTTTTAGGGTAGGGCAAACAGAGACCCGATTAGATAATTTTATATTATAGTTAATTTAAGAATTCAACAAAATTCTATCACATTCGTTCAATTTAGGTCGCACCTATTTCAGATAGCGTATTGGGCTAAGCGGCATCTCAAAGCGCATGAAATGGCGAGTGAAATGCACTATATGACTTCTATGGTAGGGCGAACAGAGACCCGATTAGATCATTTTACATTGAGGTTAATATAAGAATTCACAGAAATTCTATCACATTTGTTCAATTTACGTAGCTCCTATTTCAGATAGCGTATTGGGCTATATGGCATCTCAAAGCGCATGAAATGGCGAGTAAAATCCACTGTTAAACTTCTAGGGTAGGGCAAACAGAGACCCGATTATATCATTTGTTATTATGGTTAATTTAAGAATTCAGCGAAATTCTATCACATTTGTTCAATTTATGTCGCTCCTGTTTCAGATAGCGTATTGGGCTAAGCGGCATCTCAAAGCGCGTGGAATGGCGAGTAAAATGCACTACTAAGCTTCTATGGTAGGGCAATCAGAGACCCGATTAGATCATTTTATATTTTGTTTAATATAAGATTTCAGGGAAATTCTATCGCAGTTGTTTAATTTACGTCGCTCCTATTTCAGATAGCGTATTGGGCTAAGCGGCATCTCAAAGCGCATGAAATGGAGAATAAAATGCACTATTAAACTTCTAGGCTAGGGAGAACAGAGACCCGATTAGATCATTTTACATTATGGTTCATAAAAGAATTCAGCGCAATTCTATCACATTTTTTCAACTTACGTTGCTCCTATTTCGGATAGCGTATTGGGCTAAGCGGCAGCTCAAAGCGCATGAAATGGCGAGTAAAATGCAATATTAAGCTTCTAGGGTACGGCAAACAGACACCCGATTAGATCATTTTATATTATGGTTAATTTAAGAATTCAGTAAAATTCTATCACATTTGTTCAATTTACGTCGCTCCTATTTCAGATACCGTACTGGGCTCGGCGGCATCTTAAAGCGCGTGGAATGGCGAGTGAAATGCACTATTAGACATCGATGGTAGGGCGAACAAAGACCCGATTAGATCATTTTATATTATGGTTAATTTAAGAATTCAGCAAAATTCTATCACATTTGTTCAATTTACGTCGCTCCTATTTCAGATAGCGTATTGGGCTAAGCGGCATCTCAAAGCGCATGAAATGGCGAGTAAAATGCGCTATTAAACTTCTAGGGTAGGGCAAGCAGACACCCGATTACATCATCTAATATTATGGTTAATTTAAGAATTCAGCAAAATTCTATCACATTTGTTCAATTTACGTCGCTCCTATTTCAGATAGCGTATTGGGCTAAGCGGCATCTCAAAGCGCATGAAATGGCGAGTAAAATGCACTATCAAACTTCTAGGATAAGGCAAACAGAGACCCGATTAGATCATTTTATATTACGGTTAATATAAGAATTCAGCGTAATTCTATCACATTTGTTCAATTTACGTCGCTCCTATTTCAGATAGCGTATTGGGCTAAGCGGCTTCTCAAAGCGCATGAAATGGCGAGTAAAATGCACTATTAAACTTCTAGGGTAGGGCAAGCAGACACCCGATTACATCATCTAATATTATGGTTAATTGCAGAATTCAGCAAAATTCTATCACATTTGTTCAATTTACGTCGCTCCTATTTCAGATAGCGTATTGGGCTAAGCGGCATCTCAAAGCGCATGAAATGGCGAATGAAATGCACTATTAAACTTCTAGGCCAGGGCGAACAGAGACCCGATTAGATCATTTTACATTATCGTTAATAAAAGAATTCAGCGAAATTCTAACACATTTGTTCAATTTACATCGCTCCTATTTCAGATAGCGTATTGGGCTAAGCGGCATCTCAAAGCGCATGAAATGGCGAGTAAAATGCACTATTAAACTTCTAGGGTAGGGCAAACAGAGGCCCGATTAGATCAATTTATATTATGGTTAATTTAAGAATTCAGCGAAATTCTATCACATTTGTTCAATTTACGTCGCTCCTATTTCAGACAGCGTATTGGACTACGCGGCATCTCAAAGCGCATGAAATGGCGAGTACAATGCACTATTAAACTTCTAGCGTAACGCAAACAGAGACCCGATTAGATCATTTTATATTACGGTTAATATAAGAATTAAGCGTAATTCTATCACATTTGTTCAACTTACGTCGCTCCTATTTCAGATAGCGTACTGGGCTAGACGGCATCTTAAAGCGCGTGGAAGGGCGAGTAAAATGCACTATGAAACTTCTATGATAGGGCAATCAGAGACCCGATTAGATCATTTTATATTTTGTTTAATATAAGATTTCAAGGAAATTCTATCACATTTGTTCAATTTACGTCGCTCCTATTACAGATTGCGTATTGGGCTAACCGGCATCTCAAAGCGCATGAAATGGCGAGTAAAATGCAATACTAAACTTCTAGGATAAGGCAAACAGAGACCCGATTAGATCATTTTATATTACGGTTAATATAAGAATTCAGCGTAATTCTATCACATTTGTTCAATTTACATCGCTCCTATTTCAGATAGCGTATTGGGCTAAGCGGCATCTCAAAGCGCATGAAATGACGAGTAAAATGCACTATTAAACTTTTAGGGTAGGGCAAACAGAGACCCGATTAGATAATTTTATATTATAGTTAATTTAAGAATTCAACAAAATTCTATCACATTCGTTCAATTTAGGTCGCACCTATTTCAGATAGCGTATTGGGCTAAGCGGCATCTCAAAGCGCATGAAATGGCGAGTGAAATGCACTATATGACTTCTATGGTAGGGCGAACAGAGACCCGATTAGATCATTTTACATTGAGGTTAATATAAGAATTCACAGAAATTCTATCACATTTGTTCAATTTACGTAGCTCCTATTTCAGATAGCGTATTGGGCTATATGGCATCTCAAAGCGCATGAAATGGCGAGTAAAATCCACTGTTAAACTTCTAGGGTAGGGCAAACAGAGACCCGATTATATCATTTGTTATTATGGTTAATTTAAGAATTCAGCGAAATTCTATCACATTTGTTCAATTTATGTCGCTCCTGTTTCAGATAGCGTATTGGGCTAAGCGGCATCTCAAAGCGCGTGGAATGGCGAGTAAAATGCACTACTAAGCTTCTATGGTAGGGCAATCAGAGACCCGATTAGATCATTTTATATTTTGTTTAATATAAGATTTCAGGGAAATTCTATCGCAGTTGTTTAATTTACGTCGCTCCTATTTCAGATAGCGTATTGGGCTAAGCGGCATCTCAAAGCGCATGAAATGGAGAATAAAATGCACTATTAAACTTCTAGGCTAGGGAGAACAGAGACCCGATTAGATCATTTTACATTATGGTTCATAAAAGAATTCAGCGCAATTCTATCACATTTTTTCAACTTACGTTGCTCCTATTTCGGATAGCGTATTGGGCTAAGCGGCAGCTCAAAGCGCATGAAATGGCGAGTAAAATGCAATATTAAGCTTCTAGGGTACGGCAAACAGACACCCGATTAGATCATTTTATATTATGGTTAATTTAAGAATTCAGTAAAATTCTATCACATTTGTTCAATTTACGTCGCTCCTATTTCAGATACCGTACTGGGCTCGGCGGCATCTTAAAGCGCGTGGAATGGCGAGTGAAATGCACTATTAGACATCGATGGTAGGGCGAACAAAGACCCGATTAGATCATTTTATATTATGGTTAATTTAAGAATTCAGCAAAATTCTATCACATTTGTTCAATTTACGTCGCTCCTATTTCAGATAGCGTATTGGGCTAAGCGGCATCTCAAAGCGCATGAAATGGCGAGTAAAATGCGCTATTAAACTTCTAGGGTAGGGCAAGCAGACACCCGATTACATCATCTAATATTATGGTTAATTTAAGAATTCAGCAAAATTCTATCACATTTGTTCAATTTACGTCGCTCCTATTTCAGATAGCGTATTGGGCTAAGCGGCATCTCAAAGCGCATGAAATGGCGAGTAAAATGCACTATCAAACTTCTAGGGTAAGGCAAACAGAGACCCGATTAGATCATTTTATATTACGGTTAATATAAGAATTCAGCGTAATTCTATCACATTTGTTCAATTTACGTCGCTCCTATTTCAGATAGCGTATTGGGCTAAGCGGCTTCTCAAAGCGCATGAAATGGCGAGTAAAATGCGCTATTAAACTTCTAGGGTAGGGCAAGCAGACACCCGATTACATCATCTAATATTATGGTTAATTGCAGAATTCAGCAAAATTCTATCACATTTGTTCAATTTACGTCGCTCCTATTTCAGATAGCGTATTGGGCTAAGCGGCATCTCAAAGCGCATGAAATGGCGAATGAAATGCACTATTAAACTTCTAGGCCAGGGCGAACAGAGACCCGATTAGATCATTTTACATTATCGTTAATAAAAGAATTCAGCGAAATTCTAACACATTTGTTCAATTTACATCGCTCCTATTTCAGATAGCGTATTGGGCTAAGCGGCATCTCAAAGCGCATGAAATGGCGAGTAAAATGCACTATTAAACTTCTAGGGTAGGGCAAACAGAGGCCCGATTAGATCAATTTATATTATGGTTAATTTAAGAATTCAGCGAAATTCTATCACATTTGTTCAATTTACGTCGCTCCTATTTCAGACAGCGTATTGGACTACGCGGCATCTCAAAGCGCATGAAATGGCGAGTACAATGCACTATTAAACTTCTAGCGTAACGCAAACAGAGACCCGATTAGATCATTTTATATTACGGTTAATATAAGAATTAAGCGTAATTCTATCACATTTGTTCAACTTACGTCGCTCCTATTTCAGATAGCGTACTGGGCTAGACGGCATCTTAAAGCGCGTGGAAGGGCGAGTAAAATGCACTATGAAACTTCTATGATAGGGCAATCAGAGACCCGATTAGATCATTTTATATTTTGTTTAATATAAGATTTCAAGGAAATTCTATCACATTTGTTCAATTTACGTCGCTCCTATTACAGATTGCGTATTGGGCTAACCGGCATCTCAAAGCGCATGAAATGGCGAGTAAAATGCAATACTAAACTTCTAGGATAAGGCAAACAGAGACCCGATTAGATCATTTTATATTACGGTTAATATAAGAATTCAGCGTAATTCTATCACATTTGTTCAATTTACATCGCTCCTATTTCAGATAGCGTATTGGGCTAAGCGGCATCTCAAAGCGCATGAAATGACGAGTAGAATGCACTATTAAACTTCTAGGGTAGGGCAAACAGAGACCCGATTAGATAATTTTATATTATAGTTAATTTAAGAATTCAACAAAATTCTATCACATTCGTTCAATTTAGGTCGCACCTATTTCAGATAGCGTATTGGGCTAAGCGGCATCTCAAAGCGCATGAAATGGCGAGTGAAATGCACTATATGACTTCTATGGTAGGGCGAACAGAGACCCGATTAGATCATTTTACATTGAGGTTAATATAAGAATTCACAGAAATTCTATCACATTTGTTTAATTTACGTAGCTCCTATTTCAGATAGCGTATTGGGCTATACGGCATCTCAAAGCGCATGAAATGGCGAGTAAAATGCACTGCTAAACTTCTAGGGTAGGGCAAACAGAGACCCGATTATATCATTTGTTATTATGGTTAATTTAAGAATTCAGCGAAATTCTATCACATTTGTTCAATTTACGTCGCTCCTATTTCAGATAGCGTATTGGGCTAAGCGGCATCTCAAAGCGCGTGGAATGGCGAGTAAAATGCACTACTAAGCTTCTATGGTAGGGCAATCAGAGACCCGATTAGATCATTTTATATTTTGTTTAATATAAGATTTCAGGGAAATTCTATCGCATTTGTTTAATTTACGTCGCTCCTATTTCAGATAGCGTATTGGGCTAAGCGGCATCTCAAAGCGCATGAAATGGAGAATAAAATGCACTATTAAACTTCTAGGCTAGGGAGAACAGAGACCCGATTAGATCATTTTACATTATGGTTCATAAAAGAATTCAGCGCAATTCTATCACATTTTTTCAACTTACGTTGCTCCTATTTCGGATAGCGTATTGGGCTAAGCGGCAGCTCAAAGCGCATGAAATGGCGAGTAAAATGCAATATTAAGCTTCTAGGGTACGGCAAACAGACACCCGATTAGATCATTTTATATTATGGTTAATTTAAGAATTCAGCAAAATTCTATCACATTTGTTCAATTTACGTCGCTCCTATTTCAGATACCGTACTGGGCTCGGCGGCATCTTAAAGCGCGTGGAATGGCGAGTGAAATGCACTATTAGACATCGATGGTAGGGCGAACAAAGACCCGATTAGATCATTTTATATTATGGTTAATTTAAGAATTCAGCAAAATTCTATCACATTTGTTCAATTTACGTCGCTCCTATTTCAGATAGCGTATTGGGCTAAGCGGCATCTCAAAGCGCATGAAATGGCGAGTAAAATGCGCTATTAAACTTCTAGGGTAGGGCAAGCAGACACCCGATTACATCATCTAATATTATGGTTAATTTAAGAATTCAGCAAAATTCTATCACATTTGTTCAATTTACGTCGCTCCTATTTCAGATAGCGTATTGGGCTAAGCGGCATCTCAAAGCGCATGAAATGGCGAGTAAAATGCACTATCAAACTTCTAGGATAAGGCAAACAGAGACCCGATTAGATCATTTTATATTACGGTTAATATAAGAATTCAGCGTAATTCTATCACATTTGTTCAACTTACGTCGCTCCTAATTCAGGTAGCGTATTGGGCTAGGCGGCATCTCAAAGCGCATGAAATGACGAGTGAAATGCACTATTAAACTTCTAGGGTAGGGCAATCAGTGACCCGATTAGATCATTTTATATTATAGTTAATTTAAGAATTCAGCGAAATTCTATCACATTTGTTCAATTTACGTCGCTCCTATTTCAGATAGCGTATTGGGCTAAGCGGCATCTCAAAGCGCATGAAATGGCGAGTAAAATGCAATACTAAACTTCTAGGATAAGGCAAACAGAGACCCGATTAGATCATTTTATATTACGGTTAATATAAGAATTCAGCGTAATTCTATCACATTTGTTCAATTTACGTCGCTCCTATTTCAGATAGCGTATTGGGCTAAGCGGCTTCTCAAAGCGCATGAAATGGCGAGTAAAATGCGCTATTAAACTTCTAGGGTAGGGCAAGCAGACACCCGATTACATCATGTAATATTATGGTTAATTGCAGAATTCAGCAAAATTCTATCACATTTGTTCAATTTACGTCGCTCCTATTTCAGATAGCGTATTGGGCTAAGCGGCATCTCAAAGCGCATGAAATGGCGAGTAAAATGCACTATCAAACTTCTAGGATAAGGCAAACAGAGACCCGATTAGATCATTTTATATTACGGTTAATATAAGAATTCAGCGTAATTCTATCACATTTGTTCAACTTACGTCGCTCCTATTTCAGGTAGCGTATTGGGCTAGGCGGCATCTCAAAGCGCATGAAATGACGAGTGAAATGCACTATTAAACTTCTAGGGTAGGGCAATCAGTGACCCGATTAGATCATTTTATATTATAGTTAATTTAAGAATTCAGCGAAATTCTATCACATTTGTTCAATTTACGTCGGTCCTATTTCAGATAGCGTATTGGGCTAAGCGGCATCTGAAAGCGCATGAAATGGCGAGTAAAATGCAATACTAAACTTCTAGGATAAGGCAAACAGAGACCCGATTAGATCATTTTATATTACGGTTAATATAAGAATTCAGCGTAATTCTATCACATTTGTTCAACTTACGTCGCTCCTAATTTAGATAGCGTACTGGGCTAGGCGGCATCTTAAAGCGCGTGGAATGGCGAGTAAACTGCACTGCTAAACTTCTATGATAGGGCAATCAGAGACCCGATTAGATCATTTTATATTTTGTTTAATATAAGATTTCAGGGAAATTCTATCACATTTGTTCAATTTACGTAGCTCCTATTTCAGATAGCGTATTGAGCTAAGCGGCATCTCAAAGCGCATGAAATGGCGAGTAAAATGCACTATTAGATTTCTATGGTAGGGCGTACAGAGACCCGATTAGATCATTTTATATTGTGGTTAATTTAAGCATTCAGCAAAATTCTATCACATTTGTTCAATTTACGTCGCTCCTATTTCAGATAGCGTATTGGGCTAAGCGGCATCTCAAAGCGCATGAAATGGCGAGTAAAATGCACTATCAAACTTCTAGGATAAGGCAAACAGAGACCCGATTAGATCATTTTATATTACGGTTAATATAAGAATTCAGCGTAATTCTATCACATTTGTTCAACTTACGTCGCTCCTATTTCAGGTAGCGTACTGGGCTAGGCGGCATCTTAAAGCGCGTGGAATGGCGAGTAAAATGCACTATTAAACTTCTACGATAAGGCAAACAGAGACCCGATTAGATCATTTTATATTTTGGTTAATATAAGAATTCAGCGAAATTCTATCACATTTGTTTAATTTACGTCGCTCCTATTTCAGATAGCGTATTGGGCAAAGCGGCATCTCAAAGCGTATGAATTGGCGCATAAAATGCACTATTAAAGTTCTAGGGTAGGGCAAACAGAGACGCGATTAGATCATTTTATATTATGGTTAATTTAAGAATTGAGCGAAATTCTATCTCATTTGTTCAACTTACGTCGCTCCTAATTTAGATAGCGTACTGGGCTAGGCGGCATCTTAAAGCGCGAGGAATGGCGAGTAAAATGCACTGCTAAACTTCTATGATAGGGCAATCAGAGACCCGATTAGATCATTTTATATTTTGTTTAATATAAGATTTCAGGGAAATTCTATCACATTTGTTTAATTTACGTCGCTCCTATTTCAGATAGCGTATTGGGCGAAGCGGCATCTCAAAGCGCTTGAAATGGCGAGTAAAATGCACTATTAAACTTCTAGGGTAGGGCAAACAGAGACTGGATTAGATCATTTTATATTATGGTTAATTTAAGAATTCAGCAAAATTCTATCACATTTGTTCAATGTACGTCGCTCCTATTTCGGATATCGTATTGGGCTAAGCGGCACCCTAAAGCGCGTGGCGTGGCGAGTAAAATGCACTATTAATCTTCTATGAGAGGGCAATCAGAGACCCGATTAGATCATTTTATATTTTGGTTAATATAAGAATTCAGCGAAATTCTATCACAATTGTTCTATTTACGTCGCTCGTATTTCAGATAGCTTATTGTGCTTAGCGGCATCTCAAAGCGCATGAAATGACGAGTGAAATGCACTATTAAACTTCTAGGGTAGGGCAAACAGAGACCCGATTAGATCATTTTATATTTTGGTTCATATAAGAATTCAGCGAAATTCTATCACATTTGTTCAATTTACGTCGCTCACATTTCAGATAGCGTATTGCACTAAGCGGCATCTCAAAGCGCATGAAATGGCGAGTAAAATGCACTATTAAACTTCTAGGGTAGGGCCAACAGAGACCCGATTAAATCATTTTATATTGTAGTTAATTTAAGAATTCAGCGAAATTCTATCACATTTGTTCAATTTACGTCGCTCCTATTTCAGATAGCGTATTGGGCTAAGCGGCATCTCAAAGCGCATGAAATGGCGAGTAAAATGCACTATTAAACTTCTAGGGTAGGGCAAACAGAGGCCCGATTAGATCAATTTATATTATGGTTAATTTAAGAATTCAGCGAAATTCTATCACATTTGTTCAATTTACGTCGCTCCTATTTCAGACAGCGTATTGGACTACGCGGCATCTCAAAGCGCATGAAATGGCGAGTACAATGCACTATTAAACTTCTAGCGTAACGCAAACAGAGACCCGATTAGATCATTTTATATTACGGTTAATATAAGAATTAAGCGTAATTCTATCACATTTGTTCAACTTACGTCGCTCCTATTTCAGATAGCGTACTGGGCTAGACGGCATCTTAAAGCGCGTGGAAGGGCGAGTAAAATGCACTATGAAACTTCTATGATAGGGCAATCAGAGACCCGATTAGATCATTTTATATTTTGTTTAATATAAGATTTCAAGGAAATTCTATCACATTTGTTCAATTTACGTCGCTCCTATTACAGATTGCGTATTGGGCTAACCGGCATCTCAAAGCGCATGAATTGGCGAATAAAATGCACTATTAAACTTCTAGGCTAGGGCGAACAGAGACCCGATTAGATCATTTCACATTATGGTTAATAAAAGAATTCAGCGAAATTCTATCACATTTGTTCAATTTACATCGCTCCTATTTCAGATAGCGTATTGGGCTAAGCGGCATCTCAAAGCGCATGAAATGACGAGTAGAATGCACTATTAAACTTTTAGGGTAGGGCAAACAGAGACCCGATTAGATAATTTTATATTATAGTTAATTTAAGAATTCAACAAAATTCTATCACATTCGTTCAATTTAGGTCGCACCTATTTCAGATAGCGTATTGGGCTAAGCGGCATCTCAAAGCGCATGAAATGGCGAGTGAAATGCACTATATGACTTCTATGGTAGGGCGAACAGAGACCCGATTAGATCATTTTACATTGAGGTTAATATAAGAATTCACAGAAATTCTATCACATTTGTTCAATTTACGTAGCTCCTATTTCAGATAGCGTATTGGGCTATACGGCATCTCAAAGCGCATGAAATGGCGAGTAAAATGCACTGCTAAACTTCTAGGGTAGGGCAAACAGAGACCCGATTATATCATTTGTTATTATGGTTAATTTAAGAATTCAGCGAAATTCTATCACATTTGTTCAATTTACGTCGCTCCTGTTTCAGATAGCGTATTGGGCTAAGCGGCATCTCAAAGCGCGTGGAATGGCGAGTAAAATGCACTACTAAGCTTCTATGGTAGGGCAATCAGAGACCCGATTAGATCATTTTATATTTTGTTTAATATAAGATTTCAGGGAAATTCTATCGCATTTGTTTAATTTACGTCGCTCCTATTTCAGATAGCGTATTGGGCTAAGCGGCATCTCAAAGCGCATGAAATGGAGAATAAAATGCACTATTAAACTTCTAGGCTAGGGAGAACAGAGACCCGATTAGATCATTTTACATTATGGTTCATAAAAGAATTCAGCGCAATTCTATCACATTTTTTCAACTTACGTTGCTCCTATTTCGGATAGCGTATTGGGCTAAGCGGCAGCTCAAAGCGCATGAAATGGCGAGTAAAATGCAATATTAAGCTTCTAGGGTACGGCAAACAGACACCCGATTAGATCATTTTATATTATGGTTAATTTAAGAATTCAGCAAAATTCTATCACATTTGTTCAATTTACGTCGCTCCTATTTCAGATACCGTACTGGGCTCGGCGGCATCTTAAAGGGCGTGGAATGGCGAGTGAAATGCACTATTAGACATCGATGGTAGGGCGAACAAAGACCCGATTAGATCATTTTATATTATGGTTAATTTAAGAATTCAGCAAAATTCTATCACATTTGTTCAATTTACGTCGCTCCTATTTCAGATAGCGTATTGGGCTAAGCGGCATCTCAAAGCGCATGAAATGGCGAGTAAAATGCGCTATTAAACTTCTAGGGTAGGGCAAGCAGACACCCGATTACATCATCTAATATTATGGTTAATTTAAGAATTCAGCAAAATTCTATCACATTTGTTCAATTTACGTCGCTCCTATTTCAGATAGCGTATTGGGCTAAGCGGCATCTCAAAGCGCATGAAATGGCGAGTAAAATGCACTATCAAACTTCTAGGATAAGGCAAACAGAGACCCGATTAGATCATTTTATATTACGGTTAATATAAGAATTCAGCGTAATTCTATCACATTTGTTCAACTTACGTCGCTCCTATTTCAGGTAGCGTATTGGGCTAGGCGGCATCTCAAAGCGCATGAAATGACGAGTGAAATGCACTATTAAACTTCTAGGGTAGGGCAATCAGTGACCCGATTAGATCATTTTATATTATAGTTAATTTAAGAATTCAGCGAAATTCTATCACATTTGTTCAATTTACGTCGCTCCTATTTCAGATAGCGTATTGGGCTAAGCGGCATCTTAAAGCGCGTGGAATGGCCAGTAAAATGCACTATTAAACTTCTACGATAAGGCAAACAGAGACCCGATTAGATCATTTTATATTTTGGTTAATATAAGATTTCAGGGAAATTCTATCACATTTGTTCAATTTACGTAGCTCCTATTTCAGATAGCGTATTGAGCTAAGCGGCATCTCAAAGCGCATGAAATGGCGAGTAAAATGCACTATTAGATTTCTATGGTAGGGCGTACAGAGACCCGATTAGATCATTTTATATTGTGGTTAATTTAAGCATTCAGCAAAATTCTATCACATTTGTTCAATTTACGTCGCTCCTATTTCAGATAGCGTATTGGGCTAAGCGGCATCTCAAAGCGCATGAAATGGCGAGTAAAATGCACTATCAAACTTCTAGGATAAGGCAAACAGAGACCCGATTAGATCATTTTATATTACGGTTAATATAAGAATTCAGCGTAATTCTATCACATTTGTTCAACTTACGTCGCTCCTATTTCAGGTAGCGTACTGGGCTAGGCGGCATCTTAAAGCGCGTGGAATGGCCAGTAAAATGCACTATTAAACTTCTACGATAAGGCAAACAGAGACCCGATTAGATCATTTTATATTTTGGTTAATATAAGAATTCAGCGAAATTCTATCACATTTGTTTAATTTACGTCGCTCCTATTTCAGATAGCGTATTGGGCAAAGCGGCATCTCAAAGCGTATGAATTGGCGCATAAAATGCACTATTAAAGTTCTAGGGTAGGGCAAACAGAGACGCGATTAGATCATTTTATATTATGGTTAATTTAAGAATTGAGCGAAATTCTATCTCATTTGTTCAACTTACGTCGCTCCTAATTTAGATAGCGTACTGGGCTAGGCGGCATCTTAAAGCGCGTGGAATGGCGAGTAAAATGCACTGCTAAACTTCTATGATAGGGCAATCAGAGACCCGATTAGATCATTTTATATTTTGTTTAATATAAGATTTCAGGGAAATTCTATCACAATTGTTTAATTTACGTCGCTCCTATTTCAGATAGCGTATTGGGCGAAGCGGCATCTCAAAGCGCTTGAAATGGCGAGTAAAATGCACTATTAAACTTCTAGGGTAGGGCAAACAGAGACCCGATTAGATCATTTTATATTACGGTTAATATAAGAATTCAGCGTAATTCTATCAAATCTGTTCAACTTACGTCGCTCCTATTTCAGATAGCGTACTGGGCTAGACGGCATCTTAAAGCGCGTGGAAGGGCGAGTAAAATGCACTATGAAACTTCTATGATAGGGCAATCAGAGACCCGATTAGATCATTTTATATTTTGGTTAATATAAGAATTCATCGAAATTCTATCACATTTGTTCAATTTACGTCGCTCCTGTTTCAGATAGCTTATTGGACTAAGCGACATCTCAAAGCGCATGAAATGACGAGTGAAATGCACTATTAAACTTCTAGGATAGGGCGAACGGAGACCCGATTAGATTATTTTACATTATGGTTAAAAAAAGAATCCAGCGAAATTCTATCACATTTGTTCAACTTACGTCGCTCCTATTTCAGATAGCGTATTGGGCTAAGCGGCATCTCAAAGCGCATGAAATGGTGAGTAAAATGCACTATTAGATTTCTATGGTAGGGCGTACAGAGGCCCGATTAGATCATTTTATATTATGGTTAATTTAAGAATTCAGCAAAATTCTATCACATTTGTTCAATTTACGTGGCTCCTATTTCAGATACCGTACTGGGCTCGGCGGCATCTTAAAGCGCGTGGAATGGAGAGTGAAATGCACTATTAGACTTCTATGGTAGGGCGAACAGAGACCCGATTAGATCATTTTATATTATGGTTAATTTATGAATTGAGCGAAATTCTATCACATTTGTTCAATTTACGTCGCTCCTATTTCAGATTGCGTACTAGGCTAGGCGGCATCTTAAAGCACGTGGAATGGCGAGTAGAATGCACTACTAAACTTCTATGATAGGGTAATCAGAGACCCGATTAGATCATTTTATATTTTGTTTAATATAAGATTTCAGGGAAATTCTATCACATTTGTTCAATTTACGTCGCTCCTATTTCAGATAGCGTATTGGGCTAAGCGGCATCTCAAAGCGCATGAAATGGCGAGTAAAATGCAATACTAAACTTCTAGGATAAGGCAAACAGAGACCCGATTAGATCATTTTATATTTTGGTTAATATAAGAATTCAGCGAAATTCTATCACATTTGTTCAACTTACGTCGCTCCTATTTCAGATAGCGTATTGGGATAAGCGGCATCTCAAAGCGCATGAAATGGCGAGTAAAATGCACAATTAAACTATTAGGGTAGGGCAAACAGAGACCCGATTAGATCATTTTATATTATGGTTAATATAAGAATTCAGCGTAATTCTATCACATTTGTTCAACTTACGTCGCTCCTATCTCAGGTAGCGTACTGGGCTAGGCGGTATCTTAAAGCGCGTGAAATGGCGAGTAAAATGCACTATTAAACTTCTAGGATAAAGCAAACAGAGACCCGATTAGATCATTTTATATTACGGTTAATATAAGAATGCGGCGTAATTCTTTCACTTTTGTTCAATTTACGTCGCTGCTATTCCAGATAGCTTATTGAGCTTAGCGGCATCTCAAAGCGCATGAAATGACGAGTGAAATGCACTATTAAACTTCTAGGGTAGGGCAAACAGAGACCCGATTAGATCATTTTATATTAAGGTTACTTTAAGAATTCAGCGAAATTCTATCACATTTGTTCAATTTACGTCGCTCCTATTTCAGATAGCGTACTGTGCTAGACGGCATCTTAAGGCGCGTGGAATGGCGAGTAAAATGCAATATTAAACTTCTATGGTAGGGAAACCAGAGACCCGATTAGATCATTTTATATTAAGGTTACCTTAAGAATTCAGCGAAATCCTATCACATTTGTTCAATTTACGTCGCTCCTATTTCAAATAGCTTATTGGGCGAAGCGGCGTCTCAAAGCGCATGAAATGACGAGTGATATGCACTATTAAACTTCTAGGGTAGGGCAAACAGAGACCCGATTAGATCATTTGATATTATGGTTAATTTAAGAATTCAGCGATATTCTATCACATTTGTTCAATTTACGTCGCTCCTATTTCAGATAGCGTATTGGGAGAAGCGGCATCTCAAAGCGCATGAAATGGCGAGTAAAATGCACTATTAAACTTCTTGGGTAGGGCGAACAGAGACCCGATTAGATCATTTTACATTAAGGTTAATATAAGTCTTCAGCGAAATTCTATCACATTTGTTCAATTTACGTCGCTCTTATTTCAGATAGCGTATTGGGCTACGCGGCATCTCAAAGCGCATGAAATGATGAGTGAAATGCACTATTATACTTCTAGGGTAGGGCGAACAGAGACCCGAAGAGATCATTTTACATTAAGGTGAATATAAGAATGCAGCGTAATTCTGTCACATTTGTTCAACTTACGTCGTTCCTATTTCAGATAGCGTATTCGGCTTAGCGGCATCTCAAAGCGCATGAAATGGCGAACAAAATGCACTATTAAACTTCTAGGCTAGGGCGAACAGAGACCAGATTAGATCATTTTATATTTTGGTTAATATAAGAATTCTGCGAAATTCTATCACATTTGTTCAACTTACGTCGCTCCTATTTCAGATAGCGTACTGTGCTAGGCGGCATCTTAAAGCTCGTGGAATGGCGAGTAAAATGCACTACTAAACTTCTATGATAGGGCAATCAGAGACCCGATTAGCTCATTTTATATTTTGTTTAATATAAGATTTCAGGGAAATTCTATCACATTTGTTCAATTTACGTCGCTCCTATTTCAGATAGCTTATTGGGCTAAGCGGCATGTCAAAGCGCATGAAATGACGAGTGAAATGCACTGTTAAACTTCTATGATAGGGCAATCAGAGACCCGATTAGATCATTTTATATTTTGTTTAATATAAGATTTCAGGGAAATTCTATCACATTTGTTCAATTTACGTCGCTCCTATTTCAGATAGCTTATTGGGCTAAGCGGCATCTGAAGGCGCATGAAATGGCGAGTAAAATGCACTATTAAACTTCTATGATAGGGCAATCAGAGACCCGATTAGATCATTTTATATTTTGGTTAATATAAGAATTCAACGAAATTCTATCACAATCGTTCAATTTACGTCGCTTCTATTACAGATAGCTTATTGGGCTTAGCGGCATCTCAAAGCGCATGAAATGACGAGTGAAATGCACTATTAAACTTCTAGGGTAGGGCAAACAGAGTCCCGATTATGTCATTTTATATTATGGTTAATTTAAGAATTCAGCAAAATTCTATCACATTTGTTCAATTTACGTCGTTCCTATTTCAGATAGCGTCCTGGGCTAAGCGGCATCTAAAAGCGCATGAAATGGCGAGTATAATGCACTATTATACTTCTAGGATAAGGCAAACAGAGACCCGATTAGATCATTTTATATTACGGTTAATATAAGAATTCAGCGTAATTCTATCACATTTGTTCAACTTACGTCGTTCCTATTTCAGATAGCGTACTGGGCTAGGCAGCATCTTAAAGCGCGTGGAATGGCGAGTAAGGTGCACTATTAAACTTCTATGATAGGGCAATCAGAGACCCGATTAGATCATTTTATATATTGGTTAATATAAGAATTCAGCAAAATTCTATCACATTTGCTCAATTTACGTCGCTCCTATTTCAGATAGCGTATTGGGCTAAGAGGTATCTCAAAGCGCATGAAATGGCGAGTAAAATGCAATACTAAACTTCTAGGATAAGGCAAACAGAGACCCGATTAGATTATTTTATATTACGGTTAATATAAGAATTCAGCGTAATTCTATCACATTTGTTCAACTTACGTCGTTCCTAATTTAGGTAGCGTACTGGGATAGGCGGCATCTTAAAGCGCGTGGAATGGCGAGTAAAATGCACTATTAAACTTCTATGATAGGGCAATCAGAGACCCGATTAGATCATTTTATATTATGGTTAATTTAAGAATTCAGCAAAATTCTATCACATTTGTTCAATTTCCGTCGCTCCTATTTCAGATAGCGTACTGGGCTAGGCGGCATCTTAAAGCGGGTGGAATGGCGAGTAGAATGCGCAATTAAAATTCTATGATAGGGCAATCAGAGACCCGATTAGATCATTTTATATTTTGGTTAATATAAGAATTCAGTGAAATTCTATCACATTTGTTCAATTTACGTCGCTCCTATTTCAAATAACGTATAGGGCTCAGCGGCATCTCAAAGCGCATGAAATGGCGAGCAAAATGCACTATTAAATTTCTAGGGTAGGGCAAACAGAGACCCGATTAGATCATTTTATGTTATGGTTAATTTAAGAATTCAGCGAAATTCTATCACATTTGTTCAACTTACGTCGCTCCTATTTCAAATAGCGTACTGAGCTAAGCTGCATCTCAAAGCGCATGAAATGGCGAGCAAAATGCACTATTAAACTTCTAGGGTAGGGCAAGCAGAGACCCGATTAGATCATTTTATATTATGGTTAATTTAAGAATTCAGCAAAATTCTATCACATTCGTTCAATTTACGTCGCTCCTATTTCAGATAGCGTATTGGGCTAAGCGGCATCTCAAAGCGCATGAAATGGCGAGTGAAATGCACTATAAGACTTCTATGGTAGGGCGAACAGAGACCAGATTAGATCATTTTACATTCTGGTTAATAAAATAATTCAGCAAAATTCTATCACATTTGTTCAACTTTCGTCGCTCCTATTTCAGATAGCGTATTGAGCTACGCGGCATCTCGAAGCGCATGAAATGGCGAGTATAATGCACTATTAAACTTCTAGGATAAGGCAAACAGATACCCGATTAGATCATTTTATATTATGGTTAATTTAAGAATTCAGCAAAATTCTATCACATTTGTTCAATTTACGTCGCTCCTATTTCGGATAGCGTACTGGGCTAGGCGGCATCCTAAAGCGCGTGGAGTGGCGAGTAAAATGCACTATTAAACTTGTATGATAGGGCAATCAGAGACGCGATTAGATCATTTTATATTTTGTTTAATACAAGATTTCAGGGAAATTCTATCACATTTGTTCAATTCGTGTCGCTCATATTTCAGATAGCGTATTGGGCTAAGCGGCATCTCAAAGCGCATGAAATGGCGAGTAAAATGCACTATTAAACTCCTAGGCTAGGGCAAACAGAGACCCGATTAGATCATTTTATATTATGGTTAATTTAAGAATTCAGCAAGATTCTATCACATTTGTTGAATTTAAGGCGCTCCTATTTCAGATAGCGTACTGGGCTAGGCAGCATCTTAAAGCGCGTGGAATGGCGAGTAAAATGCACTGTTAAACTTCAATGATAGGGCAGTCAGAGACCAGATTAGATCATTTTATATTTTGTTTAATATAAGATTTCCGGGAAATCCTATCACATTTGTTCTATTTACGTCGCTCCTATTTCAGTTAGCGTATTGGGCTAACCGGCATCTCAAAGCGCATGAAATGGCGAATAAAATGGACTATTAAACTTCTAGGGTAGGGCAAACAGAGACCCGATTAGATCATTTTATATTACGGTTAATATAAGAATTCAGCGTAATTCTATCACATTTCTTCAAATTACGTCGCTCCTATTTCAGATAGCGTACTGGGCTGGCCGGTATCTCAAAGCGCATGAAATGGCGAGTAAAATGCACTATTAAACTTCTAGGGTAGGGCAAACAGAGACCCGATTAGATCATTTTATATTGTGGTTAATTTAAGAATTCAGCAAGATTCTATCACATTTGTTGGATTTACGTCGCTCCCATTTCAGATAGCGTACTGGGCTAGGCAGCATCTTAAAGCGCGTGGAATGGCGAGTAAAATGCACTGTTAAACTTCAATGATAGGGCAGTCAGAGACCAGATTAGATCATTTTATATTTTGTTTAATATAAGATTTCAGGGAAATTCTATCACATTTGTTCAATTTACGTCGCTCCTATTTCAGATAGCTTATTGGGCTAAGCGGCATGTCAAAGCGCATGAAATGACGAGTGAAATGCACTGTTAAACTTCTATGATATGGCAATCAGAGACCCGATTATATCATTTTATATTTTGTTTAATATAAGATTTCAGGGAAATTCTATCACATTTGTTCAATTTACGTCGCTCCTATTTCAGATAGCTTATTGGGCTAAGCGGCATCTGAAGGCGCATGAACTGGCGAGTAAAATGCACTATTAAACTTCTATGATAGGGCAATCAGAGACCCGATTAGATCATTTTATATTTTGGTTAATATAAGAATTCAACGAAATTCTATCACATTTGTTCAATTTACGTCGCTTCTATTACAGATAGCTTATTGGGCTTAGCGGCATCTCAAAGCGCATGAAATGACGAGTGAAATGCACTATTAAACTTCTAGGGTAGGGCAAACAGAGACCCGATTCGGTTATTTTATATTATGGTTAATTTAAGAATTCAGCGAAATTCTATCACATTTGTTCAATTTACGTCGCTCCTATTACAGGTAGCTTATTGGGCTCAGCGGCATCTCAAAGCGCATGAAATGACGAGTGAAATGCACTATTAAACTTCTAGGCTAGGGCGAACAGAGACCCGAGCAGATCATTTTACATTATGGTTAATAAAAGAACTCAGCGAAATTCTATCACATTTGTTCAACTTACGTCGCTCCTATTTCAGATAGCGTACTGGGCTAGGCGCCATCTTAAAGCGCGTGGAATGGCGAGTAAAATGCACTGCTCAACTTTTATGAAAGGGCAATCAGAGACCCGATTAGCTCATTTTATATTTTGTTTAATATAAGATTTCAGGGAAATTCTATCACATTTGTTCAATTTACGTCGCTCCTATTTCAGATAGCTTATTGGGCTAAGCGGCATGTCAAAGCGCATGAAATGGCGAGTGAAATGCACTGTTAAACTTCTATGATAGGGCAATCAGAGACCCGATTAGATCATTTTATATTTTGTTTAATATAAGATTTCAGGGAAATTCTATCACATTTGTTCAATTTACGTCGCTCCTATTTCAGATAGCTTATTGGGCTAAGCGGCATCTGAAGGCGCATGAAATGGCGAGTAAAATGCACTATTAAACTTCTAGGGTAGGGCAAACAGAGACCCGATGAGATCATTTTATATTATGGTTAATTTAAGATGTCAGCAAAATTTTATCACATTTGTTCAATTTACGTCGCTCCTATTTCAGATAGCGTACTGGGCTAGGCGGCATCTTAAAGCGCGTGGAATGGCGAGTAATATGCACTACTAAACTTCTATGATAGGGCAATCAGAGACCCGATTAGATCATTTTATATTTTATTTAATACAAGGTTTCAGGGAAATTCTATCACATTTGTTCAATTTACGTCGCTCCTATTTCAGATAGTTTATTGGGCTAAGCGGCATCTGAAGGCGCATGAAATGGCGAGTAAAATGCACTATTAAACTTCTATGATAGGGCAATCAGAGACCCGATTAGATCATTTTATATTTTGGTTAATATAAGAATTCAACGAAATTCTATCACATTCGTTCAATTTACGTCGCTTCTATTACAGATAGCTTATTGGGCTTAGCGGCATCTCAAAGCGCATGAAATGTCGAGTGAAATGCACTATTATACTTCTAGGGTGAGGCAAACAGAGACCCGATTAGATCATTTTATATTACGGTTAATATAAGAATTCAGCGTAATTCTATCACATTTGTTCAACTTACGTCGTTCCTATTTCAGATAGCGTACTGGGCTAAGCGGCATCTTAAAGCGCGTGGAATGGCGAGTAAAATGCACTATTAAACTTCTATGATAGGGCAATCAGAGACCCGATTGGATCAATTTATATTATGGTTAATTTAAGAATTCAGCAAAATTCTATCACATTTGTTCAATTTCCGTCGCTCCTATTTCAGATAGCGTACTGGGCTAGGCGGCATCCTAAAGCGCGTGGAGTGGCGAGTAAAATGCACTATTAAACTTGTATGATAGGGAAATCAGAGACGCGATTAGATCATTTTATATTTTGTTTAATACAAGATTTCAGGGAAATTCTATCACATTTGTTCAATTCGTGTCGCTCATATTTCAAATAGCGTATTGGGCTAAGCGGCATCTCAAAGCGCATGAAATGGCGAGTAAAATGCACTATGAAACTCCTAGGCTAGGGCAAACAGAGACCCGATTAGATCGTTTTATATTATGGTTAATTTAAGAATTCAGCAAGATTCTATCACATTTGTTGAATTTACGTCGCTCCTATTTCAGATAGCGTACTGGGCTAGGCGGCATCTTAAAGCACGTGGAATGGCGAGTAAAATGCACTGTTAAGCTTCAATGATAGGGCAGTCAGAGACCAGATTAGATCATTTTATATTTTGTTTAATATAAGATTTCCGGGAAATCCTATCACATTTGATCTATTTACGTCGCTCCTATTTCAGTTAGCGTATTGGGCTAACCGGCATCTCAAAGCGCATGAAATGGCGAATAAAATGGACTATTAAACTTCTAGGGTAGGGCAAACAGAGACCCGATTAGATCATTTTATATTACGGTTAATATAAGAATTCAGCGTAATTCTGTCACATTTCTTCAATTTACGTCGCTCCTATCCCAGATAGCGTATTGGGCTAAGCGGCATCTCAAAGCGCATGAAATGGCGAGTAAAATGCACTATTAAACTCCTAGGCTAGGGCAAACAGAGACCCGATTAGATCGTTTTATATTATGGTTAATTTAAGAATTCAGCAAGATTCTATCACATTTGTTCAAGTTACGTCGCTCCTATTTCAGATAGCGTACTGGGCTAGGCGGCATCTTAAAGCGCGTGGAATGGCGAGTACAATGCACTACTAATCTTCTATGATAGGGCAATCAGAGACCCGATTAGATCATTTTATATTTTGATTAATATAAGATTTCAGGGAAATTCTATCACATTTGTTCAATTTACGTCGCTCCTATTTCAGATGGCGTATTGGGCTAAGCGGGATCTCAAAGCGCATGAAATGGCGAGTGAAATGCACTACTAATCTTTTATGATACGGCAATCAGAGACCCGATTAGATCATTTTATATTTTGATTAATATAAGATTTCAGGGAAATTCTATCACATTTGTTCAATTTACGTCGCTCCTATTTCAGATAGCGTATTCGGCTAAGCGGCATCTCAAAGCGCATGAAATGGCGAATAAAATTCACTATTAAACTTCTAGGGTAGGGCAAACAGAGACCCGATTAGAACATTTTATATTACGATTAATATAAGAATTCAGCGTAATTCTATCACATTTGTTCATCTTACGTCGCTCCTATTTCAGATAGCGTACTGGGCTAGGCGGCATCTTAAAGCGCGTGGAAGGGCGAGTAAAATGCACTACTAAACTTCTATGATAGAGCAATCAGAGACCCGATTAGATCATTTTATATTTTGTTTAATATAAGATTTCAGGGAAATTCTATCACATTTGTCCAATTTACGTCGCTCCTATTTCAGATAGCGTATTGGGCTAAGCGGCATCCCAAAGCGCATGAAATGGCAAACAAAATGCACTATTAAACTTCTAGGCTATGGCGAACAGAGACCAGATTAGATAATTTTATATTTTGGTTAACATAAGAATTCTGCGAAATTCTATCACATTTGTTCAATTTACGTCGCTCCTATTTCCGATAGCTTATTGGGCTTAGCGGCATCTCAAAGCGCATAAAGTGACGAGTGAAATGCACTATTAAACTTCTAGGGTAGGGCAAACAGAGACCCGATTAGATCATTTTATATTATGGTTAATTTAAGAATTCAGCAAAATTCTATCACATTTGTTCAACTTACGTCGCTCCTATTTCAGATAGCGTACTGGGCTAGGCGGCACCTTAAAGCGCGTGGAATGACGAGTAAAATGCACTACTAAACTTCTATGATAGGGCAATCAGAGACCCGATTAGATCATTTTATATTTTGTTTAATATAAGATTTCACGGAAATTCTATCACATTTGTTCAATTTACGTCGCTCCTATTTCAGATAGCGTATTGGGCTAAGCGGCCTCTCAAAGCGCATGAAATGGCGAGTAAAATGCGCTATTAAACTTCTAGGATAAGGCAAACGGAGACCCGATTAGTTCATTTTATATTACGGTTAATATAAGAATTCAGCGTAATTCCATCACATTTGTTCATCTTACGTCGCTCCTATTTCAGATAGCCTACTGGGCTAGGCGGCATCTTAAAGCGCGTGGAAGGGCGAGTAAAATGCACTATTATACTTCTAGGGTAGGGCGAACAGGGACCCGAAGAGATCATTTTACATTAAGGTGAATATAAGAATGCATCGTAATTCTGTCACATTTGTTCAACTTACGTCGCTCCTATTTCAGATAGCGTATTGGGTTAAGCGTCATCTCAAAGCGCATGAAATGACGAGTGACATGCACTATTAAACTTCTAGGGTAGGGCGAACAGAGACCCGATTAGATCATTTTACATTAAGGTTAATATAAGTATTCAGCGAGATTCTATCACACTTGTTCAATTTGCGTCGCTTCTATTTCAGACAGCGTACTGGGCTAGGCGGCATCTTAAAGCGCGTGGAATGGCGAGTAAAATGCACTATTAACCTTCTATGATAGGGCAATCAGAGACTAGATTAGATCATTTTATACTTTGGTTAATATAAGAATTCAGCGAAATTCTATCACATTTGTTCAATTTACGTCGCTCCTATTTCAGATAGCGTATTGGGCTAAGCGGCATCTCAAAGCGTATGAAATGACGAGTGAAATGCACTATTCAGCTTCTAGGGTAGGGCAAACAGGGACCCGATTAGATCATTTTGTATTATGGTTAATTTAAGAATTCCGCGAAATTCAATCACATTTGTTCAATTTACGTCGTTCCTATTTCAGATAGCGTATTGTGCTAAGCGGCATCTCAAAGCGCATGAAATGGCAAGTAAAATGCACTTTTAAACTTCTAGGGTGAGGCAAACAGAGACCCGATTAGATCATTTTATATTACGGTTAATATAAGAATTCAGCGTAATTCTATCACATTTGTTCAACTTACGTCGTTCCTATTTCAGATAGCGTACTGGACTAAGCGGCATCTTAAAGCGCGTGGAATGGCGAGTAAAATGCACTATTAAACTTCTATGATAGGGCAATCAGAGACCCGATTAGATCATTTTATATTATGGTTAATTTAAGAATTCAGCAAAATTCTATCACATTTGTTCAATTTCCGTCGCTCCTATTTCATATAGCGTACTGGGCTAGGCGGCATCTTAAAGCGGGTGGAATGGCGAGTAGAATGCACAATTAAAATTCTATGATAGGGCAATCAGAGACCCGATTAGATCATTTTATATTTTGGTTAATATGAGAATTCAGTGAAATTCTATCACATTTGTTCAATTTACGTCGCTCCTATTTCAAATAGCGTATTGGGCTCAGCGGCATCTCAAAGCGCATGAAATGGCGAGCAAAATGCACTATTAAATTTCTAGGGTAGGGCAAACAGAGACCCGATTAGATCATTTTATGTTATGGTTAATTTAAGAATTCAGCGAAATTCTATCACATTTGTTCAACTTACGTCGCTCCTATTTCAAATAGCGTACTGAGCTAAGCGGCATCTCAAAGCGCATGAAATGGCGAGCAAAATGCACTATTAAACTTCTAGGGTAGAGCAAGCAGAGACCCGATTAGATCATTTTGTACTATGGTTAATTTAAGAATTCAGCAAAATTCTATCACATTTGTTCAATTTACGTCGCTCCTATTTCAGATAGCGTATTGGGCAAAGCGGCATCTCAAACCGTATGAAATGGCGAATAAAATGAACTATTAAAGTTCTAGACTCGGGCGGACAGAGATCCGATTAGATCATTTTACATTATGGTTAATAAAAGAATTCAGTGAAATTCTATCACATTTGTTCAACTTATATCGCTCCAATTTCAGATAGCGTATTAGGCTAAGCGGCATCTCAAAGCGCATGAAATGACGAGTAAAATGCACTATTAAAGTTCTAGGGTAGGGCAAACAGAGACCCGATTAGATCATTTTATATTATGGTTAATTTAAGAATTGAGCGAAATTCTATCACATTCGTTCAATTTACGTCGCTCCTATTTCAGATAGCGTATTGGGCAAAGCGGCATCTCAAAGCGCATGAAATGACGAGTAAAATGCAGTATTAAACTTCTAGGGTAGGGCAAGCAGAGACCCGATTAGATCATTTTATATTATGGTTAATTTAAGAAATCAGCAAAATTCTATCACATTCGTACAATTTAGGTCGCTCCTATTTCAGATAGCGTATTGGGCTAAGCGGCATCTCAAAGCGCATGAAATGGCGAGTGAAATGCACTATAAGACTTCTATGGTAGGGCGAACAGAGACCAGATTAGAACATTTTACATTCTGGTTAATAAAATAATTCAGCGAAATTCTATCACATTTGTTCAACTTTCGTCGCTCCTATTTCAGATAGCGTATTGAGCTACGCGGCATCTCGAAGCGCATGAAATGGCGAGTATAATGCACTATTAAACTTCTAGGATAAGGCAAACAGATACCCGATTAGATCATTTTATATTACGGTTAATTTAAGAATTCAGCAAAATTCTATCACATTTGTTCAATTTACGTCGCTCCTATTTCGGATAGCGTACTGGGCTAGGCGGCATCCTAAAGCGCGTGGAGGGGCGAGTAAAATGCACTATTAAACTTGTATGATAGGGCAATCAGAGACGCGATTAGATCATTTTATATTTTGTTTAATACAAGATTTCAGGGAAATTCTATCACATTTGTTCAATTCGTGTCGCTCATATTTCAGATAGCGTATTGGGCTAAGCGGCATCTCAAAGCGCATGAAATGGCGAGTAAAATGCACTATTAAACTCCTAGGGTAGGGCAAACAGAGACCCGATTAGATCATTTTATATTATGGTTAATTTAAGAATTCAGCAAGATTCTATCACATTTGTTGAATTTACGTCGCTCCTATTTCAGATAGCGTACTGGGCTAGGCGGCATCTTAAAGCGCGTGGAATGGCGAGTAAAATGCACTGTTAATCTTCAATGATAGGGCAGTCAGAGACCAGATTAGATCATTTTATATTTTGTTTAATATAAGATTTCCGGGAAATCCTATCACATTTGTTCTATTTACGTCGCTCCTATTTCAGTTAGCGTATTGGGCTAACCGGCATCTCAAAGCGCATGAAATGGCGAATAAAATGGACTATTAAACTTCTAGGGTAGGGCAAACAGAGACCCGATTAGATCATTTTATATTACGGTTAATATAAGAATTCAGCGTAATTCTATCACATTTCTTCAAATTACGTCGCTCCTATTTCAGATAGCGTACTGGGCTGGCCGGTATCTCAAAGCGCATGAAATGGCGAGTAAAATGCACTATTAAACTTCTAGGGTAGGGCAAACAGAGACCCGATTAGATCATTTTACATTATGGTTAATAAAAGAATTCAGCGAAATTCTATCACATTTTTTCAACTTATATCACTCCAATTTCAGATAGCGTATTAGGCTAAGCGGCATCTCAAAGCGCATGAAATAACGAGTAAAATGCACTATTAAAGTTCTAGGGTAGGGCAAACAGAGACCCGATTAGATCATTTTATATTATGGTTAATTTAAGAATTGAGCGAAATTCTATCACATTCGTTCAATTTAGGTCGCTCCTATTTCAGATAGCGTATTGGGCTAAGCGGCATCTCAAAGCGCATGAAATGGCCAGTGAAATGCACTATAAGACTTCTATGGTAGGGCGAACAGAGACCCGATTAGATCATTTTATATTGAGGTTAATATAAGAATTCACGGAAATTCTATCACATTTGTTCAATTTACGTCGCTCCTATTCCAGATAGCGTATTGGGCTAAGCGGCATCTCAAAGCGCATGAAATGGCGAGTAAAATGCGCTATTAAACTTCTAGGATAAGGCAAACAGAGACCCGATTAGATCGTTTTATATTACGGTTAACATAAGAATTCAGCATAATTCTATCACATTTGTTCAAGTTACGTCGCTCCTATATCAGATAGCGTACTGGGCTAGGCGGCATCTTAAAGCGCGTGGAATGGCGAGTAAAATGCACTACTAATCTTCTATGATAGGGCAATCAGAGACCCGATTAGATCATTTTATATTTTGATTAATATAAGATTTCAGGGAAATTCTATCACATTTGTTCAATTTACGTCGCTCCTATTTCAGATGGCGTATTGGGCTAAGCGGGATCTCAAAGCGCATGAAATGGCGAGTGAAATGCACTACTAATCTTTTATGATACGGCAATCAGAGACCCGATTAGATCATTTTATATTTTGATTAATATAAGATTTCAGGGAAATTCTATGACATTTGTTCAATTTACGTCGTTCCTATTTCAGATAGCGTATTCGGCTAAGCGGCATCTCAAAGCGCATGAAATGGCGAATAAAATTCACTGTTAAACTTCTAGGGTAGGGTAAACAGAGACCCGATTAGAACATTTTATATTACGATTAATATAAGAATTCAGCGTAATTCTATCACATTTGTTCATCTTACGTCGCTCCTATTTCAGATGGCGTACTGGGCTAGGCGGCATCTTAAAGCGCGTGGAAGGGCGAGTAAAATGCACTACTAAACTTCTATGATAGAGCAATCAGAGACCCGATTAGATCATTTTATATTTTGTTTAATATAAGATTTCAGGGAAATTCTATCACATTTGTCCAATTTACGTCGCTCCTATTTCAGATAGCGTATTGGGCTAAGCGGCATCCCAAAGCGCATGAAATGGCAAACAAAATGCACTATTAAACTTCTAGGCTATGGTGAACAGAGACCAGATTAGATCATTTTATATTTTGGTTAACATAAGAATTCTGAGAAATTCTATCACATTTGTTCAATTTACGTCGCTCCTATTTCCGATAGCTTATTGGGATTAGCGGCATCTCAAAGCGCATAAAGTGACGAGTGAAATGCACTATTAAACTTCTAGGGTAGGGCAAACAGAGACCCGATTAGATCATTTTATATTATGGTTAATTTAAGAATTCAGCAAAATTCTATCACATTTGTTCAACTTACGTCGCTCCTATTTCAGATAGCGTACTGGGCTAGGCGGCACCTTAAATCGCGTGGAGTGACGAGTAAAATGCACTACTAAACTTCTATGATAGGGCAATCAGAGACCCGATTAGATCATTTTATATTTTGTTTAATATAAGATTTCACGGAAATTCTATCACATTTGTTCAATTTACGTCGCTCCTATTTCAGATAGCGTATTGGGCTATGCGGCATCTCAAAGCGCATGAAATGGCGAACAAAATGCACTATTAAACTTCTAGGGTACGGCAAACAGAGACCCGATTAGATCATTTTATATTATGTTTAATTTAAGAATTCAGCGTAATTCTATCACATTTGTTCATCTTACGTCGCTCCTATTTCAGATAGCGTATTGGGCTAAGCGGCATCTCAAAGCGCATGAAATGGCGAGTAAAATTCACTATTTAGCATCGATGATAGGGCAATCAGAGACCCGATTAGATCATTTTATATTTGGGTTAATATAAGAATTCAGCGTAATTCTATCACATTTGTTCATCTTACGTCGCTCCTATTTCAGATAGCCTACCGCGCTAGGCGGCATCTTAAAGCGCGTGGAAGGGCGAGTAAAATGCACTATTAAACTTCTAGGGTAGGGCGAACAGAGACCCGATTAGATCATTTTACATTAAGGTTAATATAAGTATTCAGCGAGATTCTATCACACTTGTTCAATTTGCGTCGCTTCTATTTCAGACAGCGTACTGGGCTAGGCGGCATCTTAAAGCGCGTGGAATGGCGAGTAAAATGCACTATTAACCTTCTATGATAGGGCAATCAGAGACTAGATTAGATCATTTTATACTTTGGTTAATATAAGAATTCAGCGAAATTCTATCACATTTGTTCAATTTACGTCGCTCCTATTTCAGATAGCGTATTGGGCTAAGCGGCATCTCAAAGCGTATGAAATGACGAGTGAAATGCACTATTCAACTCCTAGGGTAGGGCAAACAGGGACCCGACTAGATCATTTTATATTATGGTTAATTTAAGAATTCAGCGAAATTCTATCACATTTGTTCAATTTACGTCGTTCCTATTTCAGATAGCGTATTGTGCTAAGCGGCATCTCAAAGCGCATGAAATGGCAAGTAAAATGCACTTTTAAACTTCTAGGGTGAGGCAAACAGAGACCCGATTAGATCATTTTATATTACGGTTAATATAAGAATTCAGCGTAATTCTATCACATTTGTTCAACTTACGTCGTTCCTATTTCAGATAGCGTACTGGACTAAGCGGCATCTTAAAGCGCGTGGAATGGCGAGTAAAATTCACTATTAAACTTCTATGATAGGGCAATCAGAGACCCGATTAGATCATTTTATATTATGGTTAATTTAAGAATTCAGCAAAATTCTATCACATTTCTTCAATTTCCGTCGCTCCTATTTCATATAGCGTACTGGGCTAGGCGGCATCTTAAAGCGGGTGGAATGGCGAGTAGAATGCACAATTAAAATTCTATGATAGGGCAATCAGAGACCCGATTAGATCATTTTATATTTTGGTTAATATGAGAATTCAGTGAAATTCTATCACATTTGTTCAATTTACGTCGCTCCTATTTCAAATAGCGTATTGGGCTCAGCGGCATCTCAAAGCGCATGAAATGGCGAGCAAAATGCACTATTAAATTTCTAGGGTAGGGCAAACAGAGACCCGATTAGATCATTTTATGTTATGGTTAATTTAAGAATTCAGCGAAATTCTATCACATTTGTTCAACTTACGTCGCTCCTATTTCAAATAGCGTACTGAGCTAAGCGGCATCTCAAAGCGCATGAAATGGCGAGCAAAATGCACTATTAAACTTCTAGGGTAGAGCAAGCAGAGACCCGATTAGATCATTTTGTACTATGGTTAATTTAAGAATTCAGCAAAATTCTATCACATTTGTTCAATTTACGTCGCTCCTATTGCAGATAGCGAACTGGGCTATGCGGCATCTTAAAGCGTTCGGAATGGCGAGTAAAATGCACTATTAAACTTCTATGCTAGGGCAATCAGAGACCCGATTAGATCATTTTATATTTTGGTTAATATAAGAATTCAGTGAAATTCTATCACATTTGTTCAATTTACGTCGCTCCTATTTCAGATAGCGTATTGGGCAAAGAGGCATCTCAAACCGTATGAAATGGCGAATAAAATGAACTATTAAAGTTCTAGACTCGGGCGGACAGAGATCCGATTAGATCATTTTACATTATGGTTAATAAAAGAATTCAGTGAAATTCTATCACATTTGTTCAACTTATATCGCTCCAATTTCAGATAGCGTATTAGGCTAAACGGCATCTCAAAGCGCATGAAATGACGAGTAAAATGCACTATTAAAGTTCTAGGGTAGGGCAAACAGAGACCCGATTAGATCATTTTATATTATGGTTAATTTAAGAATTGAGCGAAATTCTATCACATTCGTTCAATTTACGTCGCTCCTATTTCAGATAGCGTATTGGGCAAAGCGGCATCTCAAAGCGCATGAAATGACGAGTAAAATGCACTATTAAGCTTCTAGGGTAGGGCAAGCAGAGACCCGATTAGATCATTTTATATTATGGTTAATTTAAGAATTCAGCAAAATTCTATCACATTCGTACAATTTAGGTCGCTCCTATTTCAGATAGCGTATTGGGCTAAGCGGCATCCCAAAGCGCATGAAATGGCAAACAAAATGCACTATTAAACTTCTAGGCTATGGCGAACAGAGACCAGATTAGATAATTTTATATTTTGGTTAACATAAGAATTCTGCGAAATTCTATCACATTTGTTCAATTTACGTCGCTCCTATTTCCGATAGCTTATTGGGCTTAGCGGCATCTCAAAGCGCATAAAGTGACGAGTGAAATGCACTATTAAACTTCTAGGGTAGGGCAAACAGGGACCCGATTAGATCATTTTATATTATGGTTAATTTAAGAATTCAGCAAAATTCTATCATATTTGTTCAACTTACGTCGCTCCTATTTCAGATAGCGTACTGGGCTAGGCGGCACCTTAAAGCGCGTGAAATGACGAGTAAAATGCACTACTAAACTTCTATGATAGGGCAATCAGAGACCCGATTAGATCATTTTATATTTTGTTTAATATAAGATTTCACGGAAATTCTATCACATTTGTTCAATTTACGTCGCTCCTATTTCAGATAGCGTATTGGGCTATGCGGCATCTCCAAGCGCATGAAATGGCGAACAAAATGCACTATTAAACTTCTAGGCTAGGGCGAACAGAGACCAGATTAGATCATTTTATGTTTTGGTTAACATAAGAATTCTGAGAAATTTTATCACATTTGGTCAATTTACGTCGCTCCTATTTCAGATAGCTTATTGGGCTAAGCGGCATCTGAAGGCGCATGAAGTGTCGAGTAAAATGCACTATTAAACTTCTAGGGTACGGCAAACAGAGACCCGATTAGATCATTTTATATTATGGTTAACTTACGAATTCAGCAAAATTCTATCACATTTGTTCAACTTACGGTGCTCCTATTTCAGATAGCGTACTGGGCTAGGCGGCACCTTAAAGCGCGTGGAATGACGAGTAAAATGCACTACTAAACTTCTATGATAGGGCAATCAGAGACCCGATTAGATCATTTTATATTTTGTTTAATATAAGATTTCACGGAAATTCTATCACATTTGTTCAATTTACGTCGCTCCTATTTCAGATAGCGTATTGGGCTAAGCGGCCTCTCAAAGCGCATGAAATGGCGAGTAAAATGCGCTATTAAACTTCTAGGATAAGGCAAACGGAGACCCGATTAGTTCATTTTATATTACGGTTAATATAAGAATTCAGCGTAATTCTATCACATTTGTTCATCTTACGTCGCTCCTATTTCAGATAGCCTACTGGGCTAGGCGGCATCTTAAAGCGCGTGGAAGGGCGAGTAAAATGCACTATTATACTTCTAGGGTAGGGCGAACAGAGACCCGAAGAGATCATTTTATGTTATGGTTAATTTAAGAATTCAGCGAAATTCTATCACATTTGTTCAATTTACGTCGCTCCTATTTCAGATAGCGTATTGGGCAAAGCGGCATCTCAAACCGTATGAAATGGCGAGTAAAATGCACTATTAAACTCCTAGGCTAGGGCAAACAGAGACCCGATTAGATCGTTTTATATTATGGTTAATTTAAGAATTCAGCAAGATTCTATCACATTTGTTGAATTTACGTCGCTCCTATTTCAGATAGCGTACTGGGCTAGGCGGCATCTTAAAGCACGTGGAATGGCGAGTAAAATGCACTGTTAAGCTTCAATGATAGGGCAGTCAGAGACCAGATTAGATCATTTTATATTTTGTTTAATATAAGATTTCCGGGAAATCCTATCACATTTGATCTATTTACGTCGCTCCTATTTCAGTTAGCGTATTGGGCTAACCGGCATCTCAAAGCGCATGAAATGGCGAATAAAATGGACTATTAAACTTCTAGGGTAGGGCAAACAGAGACCCGATTAGATCATTTTATATTACGGTTAATATAAGAATTCAGCGTAATTCTGTCACATTTCTTCAATTTACGTCGCTCCTATCCCAGATAGCGTATTGGGCTAAGCGGCATCTCAAAGCGCATGAAATGGAGAGTAAAATGCACTATTAAACTCCTAGGCTAGGGCAAACAGAGACCCGATTAGATCGTTTTATATTATGGTTAATTTAAGAATTCAGCAAGATTCTATCACATTTGTTGAATTTACGTCGCTCCTATTTCAGTTAGCGTACTGGGCTAGGCGGCATCTTAAAGCGCGTGGAATGGCGAGTAAAATGCACTGTTAAGCTTCAATGATAGGGCAGTCAGAGACCAGATTAGATCATTTTATATTTTGTTTAATATAAGATTTCCGGGAAATCCTATCACATTTGTTCTATTTACGTCGCTCCTATTTCAGTTAGCGTATTGGGCTAACCGGCATCTCAAAGCGCATGAAATGGCGAATAAAATGGACTATTAAACTTCTAGGGTAGGGCAAACAGAGACCCGATTAGATCATTTTATATTACGGTTAATATAAGAATTCAGCGTAATTCTGTCACATTTCTTCAATTTACGTCGCTCCTATCCCAGATAGCGTATTGGGCTAAGCGGCATCTCAAAGCGCATGAAATGGCGAGTAAAATGCGCTATTAAACTTCTAGGATAAGGCAAACAGAGACCCGATTAGATCGTTTTATATTACGGTTAATATAAGAATTCAGCGTAATTCTATCACATTTGTTCAAGTTACGTCGCTCCTATTTCAGATAGCGTACTGGGCTAGGCGGCATCGTAAAGCGCGTGGAATGGCGAGTACAATGCACTACTAATCTTCTATGATAGGGCAATCAGAGACCCGATTAGATCATTTTATATTTTGATTAATATAAGATTTCAGGGAAATTCTATCACATTTGTTCAATTTACGTCGCTCCTATTTCAGATGGCGTATTGGGCTAAGCGGGATCTCAAAGCGCATGAAATGGCGAGTGAAATGCACTACTAATCTTTTATGATACGGCAATCAGAGACCCGATTAGATCATTTTATATTTTGATTAATATAAGATTTCAGGGAAATTCTATCACATTTGTTCAATTTACGTCGCTCCTATTTCAGATAGCGTATTCGGCTAAGCGGCATCTCAAAGCGCATGAAATGGCGAATAAAATTCACTATTAAACTTCTAGGGTAGGGCAAACAGAGACCCGATTAGAACATTTTATATTACGATTAATATAAGAATTCAGCGTAATTCTATCACATTTGTTCATCTTACGTCGCTCCTATTTCAGATAGCGTACTGGGCTAGGCGGCATCTTAAAGCGCGTGGAAGGGCGAGTAAAATGCACTACTAAACTTCTATGATAGAGCAATCAGAGACCCGATTAGATCATTTTATATTTTGTTTAATATAAGATTTCAGGGAAATTCTATCACATTTGTCCAATTTACGTCGCTCCTATTTCAGATAGCGTATTGGGCTAAGCGGCATCCCAAAGCGCATGAAATGGCAAACAAAATGCACTATTAAACTTCTAGGCTATGGCGAACAGAGACCAGATTAGATAATTTTATATTTTGGTTAACATAAGAATTCTGCGAAATTCTATCACATTTGTTCAATTTACGTCGCTCCTATTTCCGATAGCTTATTGGGCTTAGCGGCATCTCAAAGCGCATAAAGTGACGAGTGAAATGCACTATTAAACTTCTAGGGTAGGGCAAACAGAGACCCGATTAGATCATTTTATATTATGGTTAATTTAAGAATTCAGCAAAATTCTATCACATTTGTTCAACTTACGTCGCTCCTATTTCAGATAGCGTACTGGGCTAGGCGGCACCTTAAAGCGCGTGGAATGACGAGTAAAATGCACTACTAAACTTCTATGATAGGGCAATCAGAGACCCGATTAGATCATTTTATATTTTGTTTAATATAAGATTTCACGGAAATTCTATCACATTTGTTCAATTTACGTCGCTCCTATTTCAGATAGCGTATTGGGCTAAGCGGCCTCTCAAAGCGCATGAAATGGCGAGTAAAATGCGCTATTAAACTTCTAGGATAAGGCAAACGGAGACCCGATTAGTTCATTTTATATTACGGTTAATATAAGAATTCAGCGTAATTCCATCACATTTGTTCATCTTACGTCGCTCCTATTTCAGATAGCCTACTGGGCTAGGCGGCATCTTAAAGCGCGTGGAAGGGCGAGTAAAATGCACTATTATACTTCTAGGGTAGGGCGAACAGGGACCCGAAGAGATCATTTTACATTAAGGTGAATATAAGAATGCATCGTAATTCTGTCACATTTGTTCAACTTACGTCGCTCCTATTTCAGATAGCGTATTGGGTTAAGCGTCATCTCAAAGCGCATGAAATGACGAGTGACATGCACTATTAAACTTTTAGGGTAGGGCGAACAGAGACCCGATTAGATCATTTTACATTAAGGTTAATATAAGTATTCAGCGAGATTCTATCACACTTGTTCAATTTGCGTCGCTTCTATTTCAGACAGCGTACTGGGCTAGGCGGCATCTTAAAGCGCGTGGAATGGCGAGTAAAATGCACTATTAACCTTCTATGATAGGGCAATCAGAGACTAGATTAGATCATTTTATACTTTGGATAATATAAGAATTCAGCGAAATTCTATCACATTTGTTCAATTTACGTCGCTCCTATTTCAGATAGCGTATTGGGCTAAGCGGCATCTCAAAGCGTATGAAATGACGAGTGAAATGCACTATTCAGCTTCTAGGGTAGGGCAAACAGGGACCCGATTAGATCATTTTGTATTATGGTTAATTTAAGAATTCCGCGAAATTCAATCACATTTGTTCAATTTACGTCGTTCCTATTTCAGATAGCGTATTGTGCTAAGCGGCATCTCAAAGCGCATGAAATGGCAAGTAAAATGCACTTTTAAACTTCTAGGGTGAGGCAAACAGAGACCCGATTAGATCATTTTATATTACGGTTAATATAAGAATTTAGCGTAATTCTATCACATTTGTTCAACTTACGTCGTTCCTATTTCAGATAGCGTACTGGACTAAGCGGCATCTTAAAGCGCGTGGAATGGCGAGTAAAATGCACTATTAAACTTCTATGATAGGGCAATCAGAGACCCGATTAGATCATTTTATATTATGGTTAATTTAAGAATTCAGCAAAATTCTATCACATTTGTTCAATTTCCGTCGCTCCTATTTCATATAGCGTACTGGGCTAGGCGGCATCTTAAAGCGGGTGGAATGGCGAGTAGAATGCACAATTAAAATTCTATGATAGGGCAATCAGAGACCCGATTAGATCATTTTATATTTTGGTTAATATGAGAATTCAGTGAAATTCTATCACATTTGTTCAATTTACGTCGCTCCTATTTCAAATAGCGTATTGGGCTCAGCGGCATCTCAAAGCGCATGAAATGGCGAGCAAAATGCACTATTAAATTTCTAGGGTAGGGCAAACAGAGACCCGATTAGATCATTTTATGTTATGGTTAATTTAAGAATTCAGCGAAATTCTATCACATTTGTCCAATTTACGTCGCTCCTATTTCAAATAGCGTACTGAGCTAAGCGGCATCTCAAAGCGCATGAAATGGCGAGCAAAATGCACTATTAAACTTCTAGGGTAGAGCAAGCAGAGACCCGATTAGATCATTTTGTACTATGGTTAATTTAAGAATTCAGCAAAATTCTCTCACATTTGTTCAATTTACGTCGCTCCTATTTCAGATAGCGTATTGGGCAAAGCGGCATCTCAAACCGTATGAAATGGCGAATAAAATGAACTATTAAAGTTCTAGACTCGGGCGGACAGAGATCCGATTAGATCATTTTACATTATGGTTAATAAAAGAATTCAGTGAAATTCTATCACATTTGTTCAACTTATATCGCTCCAATTTCAGATAGCGTATTAGGCTAAGCGGCATCTCAAAGCGCATGAAATGACGAGTAAAATGCACTATTAAAGTTCTAGGGTAGGGCAAACAGAGACCCGATTAGATCATTTTATATTATGGTTAATTTAAGAATTGAGCGAAATTCTATCACATTCGTTCAATTTACGTCGCTCCTATTTCAGATAGCGTATTGGGCAAAGCGGCATCTCAAAGCGCATGAAATGACGAGTAAAATGCAGTATTAAACTTCTAGGGTAGGGCAAGCAGAGACCCGATTAGATCATTTTATATTATGGTTAATTTAAGAAATCAGCAAAATTCTATCACATTCGTACAATTTAGGTCGCTCCTATTTCAGATAGCGTATTGGGCTAAGCGGCATCTCAAAGCGCATGAAATGGCGAGTGAAATGCACTATAAGACTTCTATGGTAGGGCGAACAGAGACCAGATTAGAACATTTTACATTCTGGTTAATAAAATAATTCAGCGAAATTCTATCACATTTGTTCAACTTTCGTCGCTCCTATTTCAGATAGCGTATTGAGCTACGCGGCATCTCGAAGCGCATGAAATGGCGAGGATAATGCACTATTAAACTTCTAGGATAAGGCAAACAGATACCCGATTAGATCATTTTATATTACGGTTAATTTAAGAATTCAGCAAAATTCTATCACATTTGTTCAATTTACGTCGCTCCTATTTCGGATAGCGTACTGGGCTAGGCGGCATCCTAAAGCGCGTGGAGGGGCGAGTAAAATGCACTATTAAACTTGTATGATAGGGCAATCAGAGACGCGATTAGATCATTTTATATTTTGTTTAATACAAGATTTCAGGGAAATTCTATCACATTTGTTCAATTCGTGTCGCTCATATTTCAGATAGCGTATTGGGCTAAGCGGCATCTCAAAGCGCATGAAATGGCGAGTAAAATGCACTATTAAACTCCTAGGGTAGGGCAAACAGAGACCCGATTAGATCATTTTATATTATGGTTAATTTAAGAATTCAGCAAGATTCTATCACATTTGTTGAATTTACGTCGCTCCTATTTCAGATAGCGTACTGGGCTAGGCGGCATCTTAAAGCGCGTGGAATGGCGAGTAAAATGCACTGTTAATCTTCAATGATAGGGCAGTCAGAGACCAGATTAGATCATTTTATATTTTGTTTAATATAAGATTTCCGGGAAATCCTATCACATTTGTTCTATTTACGTCGCTCCTATTTCAGTTAGCGTATTGGGCTAACCGGCATCTCAAAGCGCATGAAATGGCGAATAAAATGGACTATTAAACTTCTAGGGTAGGGCAAACAGAGACCCGATTAGATCATTTTATATTACGGTTAATATAAGAATTCAGCGTAATTCTATCACATTTCTTCAAATTACGTCGCTCCTATTTCAGATAGCGTACTGGGCTGGCCGGTATCTCAAAGCGCATGAAATGGCGAGTAAAATGCACTATTAAACTTCTAGGGTAGGGCAAACAGAGACCCGATTAGATCATTTTATATTATGGTTAATTTAAGAATTCAGCAAGATTCTATCACATTTGTTGGATTTACGTCGCTCCTATTTCAGATAGCGTACTGGGCTAGGCGGCATCCTAAAGCGCGTGGAGTGGCGAGTAAAATGCACTATTAATCTTCTATGATAGGGCAATCAGAGACCCGATTAGATCATTTTATATTTTGGTTAATATAAGAATTCAGTGAAATTCTATCACATTTGTTCAATTTACGTCGCTCCTATTTCAGATAGCGTATTGGGCTATGCGGCATCTTAAAGCGCTCGGAATGGCGAGTAAAATGCACTATTAAACTTGTATGATAGGGCAATCAGAGACGCGATCTGATCATTTTATATTTTGTTTAATACAAGATTTCAGGGAAATTCTATCACATTTGTTCAATTCGTGTCGCTCATATTTCAGATAGCGTATTGGGCTAAGCGGCATCTCAAAGCGCATGAAATGGCGAGTAAAATGCACTATTAAACTCCTAGGGTAGGGCAAACAGAGACCCGATTAGATCATTTTACATTATGGTTAATAAAAGAATTCAGCGAAATTCTATCACATTTTTTCAACTTATATCACTCCAATTTCAGATAGCGTATTAGGCTAAGCGGCATCTCAAAGCGCATGAAATAACGAGTAAAAATGCACTATTAAAGTTCTAGGGTTGGGCAAACAGAGACCCGATTAGATCATTTTATATTATGGTTAATTTAAGAATTGAGCGAAATTCTATCACATTCGTTCAATTTAGGTCGCTCCTATTTCAGATAGCGTATTGGGCTAAGCGGCATCTCAAAGCGCATGAAATGGCCAGTGAAATTCACTATAAGACTTCTATGGTAGGGCGAACAGAGACCCGATTAGATCATTTTATATTGAGGTTAATATAAGAATTCACGGAAATTCTATCACATTTGTTCAATTTACGTCGCTCCTATTCCAGATAGCGTATTGGGCTAAGCGGCATCTCAAAGCGCATGAAATGGCGAGTAAAATGCGCTATTAAACTTCTAGGATAAGGCAAACAGAGACCCGATTAGATCGTTTTATATTACGGTTAACATAAGAATTCAGCATAATTCTATCACATTTGTTCAAGTTACGTCGCTCCTATATCAGATAGCGTACTGGGCTAGGCGGCATCTTAAAGCGCGTGGAATGGCGAGTAAAATGCACTACTAATCTTCTATGATAGGGCAATCAGAGACCCGATTAGATCATTTTATATTTTGATTAATATAAGATTTCAGGGAAATTCTATCACATTTGTTCAATTTACGTCGCTCCTATTTCAGATGGCGTATTGGGCTAAGCGGGATCTCAAAGCGCATGAAATGGCGAGTGAAATGCACTACTAATCTTTTATGATACGGCAATCAGAGACCCGATTAGATCATTTTATATTTTGATTAATATAAGATTTCAGGGAAATTCTATGACATTTGTTCAATTTACGTCGTTCCTATTTCAGATAGCGTATTCGGCTAAGCGGCATCTCAAAGCGCATGAAATGGCGAATAAAATTCACTGTTAAACTTCTAGGGTAGGGTAAACAGAGACCCGATTAGAACATTTTATATTACGATTAATATAAGAATTCAGCGTAATTCTATCACATTTGTTCATCTTACGTCGCTCCTATTTCAGATGGCGTACTGGGCTAGGCGGCATCTTAAAGCGCGTGGAAGGGCGAGTAAAATGCACTACTAAACTTCTATGATAGAGCAATCAGAGACCCGATTAGATCATTTTATATTTTGTTTAATATAAGATTTCAGGGAAATTCTATCACATTTGTCCAATTTACGTCGCTCCTATTTCAGATAGCGTATTGGGCTAAGCGGCATCCCAAAGCGCATGAAATGGCAAACAAAATGCACTATTAAACTTCTAGGCTATGGCGAACAGAGACCAGATTAGATCATTTTATATTTTGGTTAACATAAGAATTCTGAGAAATTCTATCACATTTGTTCAATTTACGTCGCTCCTATTTCCGATAGCTTATTGGGCTTAGCGGCATCTCAAAGCGCATAAAGTGACGAGTGAAATGCACTATTAAACTTCTAGGGTAGGGCAAACAGAGACCCGATTAGATCATTTTATATTATGGTTAATTTAAGAATTCAGCAAAATTCTATCACATTTGTTCAACTTACGTCGCTCCTATTTCAGATAGCGTACTGGGCTAGGCGGCACCTTAAATCGCGTGGAGTGACGAGTAAAATGCACTACTAAACTTCTATGATAGGGCAATCAGAGACCCGATTAGATCATTTTATATTTTGTTTAATATAAGATTTCACGGAAATTCTATCACATTTGTTCAATTTACGTCGCTCCTATTTCAGATAGCGTATTGGGCTATGCGGCATCTCAAAGCGCATGAAATGGCGAACAAAATGCACTATTAAACTTCTAGGGTACGGCAAACAGAGACCCGATTAGATCATTTTATATTATGTTTAATTTAAGAATTCAGCGTAATTCTATCACATTTGTTCATCTTACGTCGCTCCTATTTCAGATAGCGTATTGGGCTAAGCGGCATCTCAAAGCGCATGAAATGGCGAGTAAAATTCACTATTTAGCATCGATGATAGGGCAATCAGAGACCCGATTAGATCATTTTATATTATGTTTAATTTAAGAATTCAGCGTAATTCTATCACATTTGTTCATCTTACGTCGCTCCTATTTCAGATAGCCTACCGCGCTAGGCGGCATCTTAAAGCGCGTGGAAGGGCGAGTAAAATGCACTATTAAACTTCTAGGGTAGGGCGAACAGAGACCCGATTAGATCATTTTACATTAAGGTTAATATAAGTATTCAGCGAGATTCTATCACACTTGTTCAATTTGCGTCGCTTCTATTTCAGACAGCGTACTGGGCTAGGCGGCATCTTAAAGCGCGTGGAATGGCGAGTAAAATGCACTATTAACCTTCTATGATAGGGCACTCAGAGACTAGATTAGATCATTTTATACTTTGGTTAATATAAGAATTCAGCGAAATTCTATCACATTTGTTCAATTTACGTCGCTCCTATTTCAGATAGCGTATTGGGCTAAGCGGCATCTCAAAGCGTATGAAATGACGAGTGAAATGCACTATTCAACTCCTAGGGTAGGGCAAACAGGGACCCGACTAGATCATTTTATATTATGGTTAATTTAAGAATTCAGCGAAATTCTATCACATTTGTTCAATTTACGTCGTTCCTATTTCAGATAGCGTATTGTGCTAAGCGGCATCTCAAAGCGCATGAAATGGCAAGTAAAATGCACTTTTAAACTTCTAGGGTGAGGCAAACAGAGACCCGATTAGATCATTTTATATTACGGTTAATATAAGAATTCAGCGTAATTCTATCACATTTGTTCAACTTACGTCGTTCCTATTTCAGATAGCGTACTGGACTAAGCGGCATCTTAAAGCGCGTGGAATGGCGAGTAAAATTCACTATTAAACTTCTACGATAGGGCAATCAAAGACCCGATTAGATCATTTTATATTATGGTTAATTTAAGAATTCAGCAAAATTCTATCACATTTCTTCAATTTCCGTCGCTCCTATTTCATATAGCGTACTGGGCTAGGCGGCATCTTAAAGCGGGTGGAATGGCGAGTAGAATGCACAATTAAAATTCTATGATAGGGCAATCAGAGACCCGATTAGATCATTTTATATTTTGGTTAATATGAGAATTCAGTGAAATTCTATCACATTTGTTCAATTTACGTCGCTCCTATTTCAAATAGCGTATTGGGCTCAGCGGCATCTCAAAGCGCATGAAATGGCGAGCAAAATGCACTATTAAATTTCTAGGGTAGGGCAAACAGAGACCCGATTAGATCATTTTATGTTATGGTTAATTTAAGAATTCAGCGAAATTCTATCACATTTGTTCAACTTACGTCGCTCCTATTTCAAATAGCGTACTGAGCTAAGCGGCATCTCAAAGCGCATGAAATGGCGAGCAAAATGCACTATTAAACTTCTAGGGTAGAGCAAGCAGAGACCCGATTAGATCATTTTGTACTATGGTTAATTTAAGAATTCAGCAAAATTCTATCACATTTGTTCAATTTACGTCGCTCCTATTGCAGATAGCGAACTGGGCTATGCGGCATCTTAAAGCGTTCGGAATGGCGAGTAAAATGCACTATTAAACTTCTATGCTAGGGCAATCAGAGACCCGATTAGATCATTTTATATTTTAGTTAATATAAGAATTCAGTGAAATTCTATCACATTTGTTCAATTTACGTCGCTCCTATTTCAGATAGCGTATTGGGCAAAGCGGCATCTCAAACCGTATGAAATGGCGAATAAAATGAACTATTAAAGTTCTAGACTCGGGCGGACAGAGATCCGATTAGATCATTTTACATTATGGTTAATAAAAGAATTCAGTGAAATTCTATCACATTTGTTCAACTTATATCGCTCCAATTTCAGATAGCGTATTAGGCTAAACGGCATCTCAAAGCGCATGAAATGACGAGTAAAATGCACTATTAAAGTTCTAGGGTAGGGCAAACAGAGACCCGATTAGATCATTTTATATTATGGTTAATTTAAGAATTGAGCGAAATTCTATCACATTCGTTCAATTTACGTCGCTCCTATTTCAGATAGCGTATTGGGCAAAGCGGCATCTCAAAGCGCATGAAATGACGAGTAAAATGCACTATTAAGCTTCTAGGGTAGGGCAAACAGAGACCCGATTAGATCATTTTATATTATGGTTAATTTAAGAATTCAGCAAAATTCTATCACATTCGTACAATTTAGGTCGCTCCTATTTCAGATAGCGTATTGGGCTAAGCGGCATCCCAAAGCGCATGAAATGGCAAACAAAATGCACTATTAAACTTCTAGGCTATGGCGAACAGAGACCAGATTAGATAATTTTATATTTTGGTTAACATAAGAATTCTGCGAAATTCTATCACATTTGTTCAATTTACGTCGCTCCTATTTCCGATAGCTTATTGGGCTTAGCGGCATCTCAAAGCGCATAAAGTGACGAGTGAAATGCACTATTAAACTTCTAGGGTAGGGCAAACAGGGACCCGATTAGATCATTTTATATTATGGTTAATTTAAGAATTCAGCAAAATTCTATCACATTTGTTCAACTTACGTCGCTCCTATTTCAGATAGCGTACTGGGCTAGGCGGCACCTTAAAGCGCGTGAAATGACGAGTAAAATGCACTACTAAACTTCTATGATAGGGCAATCAGAGACCCGATTAGATCATTTTATATTTTGTTTAATATAAGATTTCACGGAAATTCTATCACATTTGTTCAATTTACGTCGCTCCTATTTCAGATAGCGTATTGGGCTATGCGGCATCTCCAAGCGCATGAAATGGCGAACAAAATGCACTATTAAACTTCTAGGCTAGGGCGAACAGAGACCAGATTAGATCATTTTATATTTTGGTTAACATAAGGATTCTGCGAAATTTTATCACATTTGGTCAATTTACGTCGCTCCTATTTCAGATAGCTTATTGGGCTAAGCGGCATCTGAAGGCGCATGAAGTGTCGAGTAAAATGCACTATTAAACTTCTAGGGTACGGCAAACAGAGACCCGATTAGATCATTTTATATTATGGTTAACTTACGAATTCAGCAAAATTCTATCACATTTGTTCAACTTACGGTGCTCCTATTTCAGATAGCGTACTGGGCTAGGCGGCACCTTAAAGCGCGTGGAATGACGAGTAAAATGCACTACTAAACTTCTATGATAGGGCAATCAGAGACCCGATTAGATCATTTTATATTTTGTTTAATATAAGATTTCACGGAAATTCTATCACATTTGTTCAATTTACGTCGCTCCTATTTCAGATAGCGTATTGGGCTAAGCGGCCTCTCAAAGCGCATGAAATGGCGAGTAAAATGCGCTATTAAACTTCTAGGATAAGGCAAACGGAGACCCGATTAGTTCATTTTATATTACGGTTAATATAAGAATTCAGCGTAATTCTATCACATTTGTTCATCTTACGTCGCTCCTATTTCAGATAGCCTACTGGGCTAGGCGGCATCTTAAAGCGCGTGGAAGGGCGAGTAAAATGCACTATTATACTTCTAGGGTAGGGCGAACAGAGACCCGAAGAGATCATTTTATGTTATGGTTAATTTAAGAATTCAGCGAAATTCTATCACATTTGTTCAATTTACGTCGCTCCTATTTCAGATAGCGTATTGGGCAAAGCGGCATCTCAAACCGTATGAAATGGCGAGTAAAATGCACTATTAAACTACTAGACTAGGGCAAACAGAGACCCGATTAGATCATTTTATATTATGGTTAATTTAAGAATTCAGCAAGATTCTATCACATTTGTTGAATTTACGTCGCTCCTATTTCAGATAGCGTACTGGGCTAGGCGGCATCTTAAAGCACGTGGAATGGCGAGTAAAATGCACTGTTAAGCTTCAATGATAGGGCAGTCAGAGACCAGATTAGATCATTTTATATTTTGTTTAATATAAGATTTCCGGGAAATCCTATCACATTTGATCTATTTACGTCGCTCCTATTTCAGTTAGCGTATTGGGCTAACCGGCATCTCAAAGCGCATGAAATGGCGAATAAAATGGACTATTAAACTTCTAGGGTAGGGCAAACAGAGACCCGATTAGATCATTTTATATTACGGTTAATATAAGAATTCAGCGTAATTCTGTCACATTTCTTCAATTTACGTCGCTCCTATCCCAGATAGCGTATTGGGCTAAGCGGCATCTCAAAGCGCATGAAATGGAGAGTAAAATGCACTATTAAACTCCTAGGCTAGGGCAAACAGAGACCCGATTAGATCGTTTTATATTATGGTTAATTTAAGAATTCAGCAAGATTCTATCACATTTGTTGAATTTACGTCGCTCCTATTTCAGATAGCGTACTGGGCTAGGCGGCATCTTAAAGCGCGTGGAATGGCGAGTAAAATGCACTGTTAAGCTTCAATGATAGGGCAGTCAGAGACCAGATTAGATCATTTTATATTTTGTTTAATATAAGATTTCCGGGAAATCCTATCACATTTGTTCTATTTACGTCGCTCCTATTTCAGTTAGCGTATTGGGCTAACCGGCATCTCAAAGCGCATGAAATGGCGAATAAAATGGACTATTAAACTTCTAGGGTAGGGCAAACAGAGACCCGATTAGATCATTTTATATTACGGTTAATATAAGAATTCAGCGTAATTCTGTCACATTTCTTCAATTTACGTCGCTCCTATCCCAGATAGCGTATTGGGCTAAGCGGCATCTCAAAGCGCATGAAATGGCGAGTAAAATGCGCTATTAAACTTCTAGGATAAGGCAAACAGAGACCCGATTAGATCGTTTTATATTACGGTTAATATAAGAATTCAGCGTAATTCTATCACATTTGTTCAAGTTACGTCGCTCCTATTTCAGATAGCGTACTGGGCTAGGCGGCATCGTAAAGCGCGTGGAATGGCGAGTACAATGCACTACTAATCTTCTATGATAGGGCAATCAGAGACCCGATTAGATCATTTTATATTTTGATTAATATAAGATTTCAGGGAAATTCTATCACATTTGTTCAATTTACGTCGCTCCTATTTCAGATGGCGTATTGGGCTAAGCGGGATCTCAAAGCGCATGAAATGGCGAGTGAAATGCACTACTAATCTTTTATGATACGGCAATCAGAGACCCGATTAGATCATTTTATATTTTGATTAATATAAGATTTCAGGGAAATTCTATCACATTTGTTCAATTTACGTCGCTCCTATTTCAGATAGCGTATTCGGCTAAGCGGCATCTCAAAGCGCATGAAATGGCGAATAAAATTCACTATTAAACTTCTAGGGTAGGGCAAACAGAGACCCGATTAGAACATTTTATATTACGATTAATATAAGAATTCAGCGTAATTCTATCACATTTGTTCATCTTACGTCGCTCCTATTTCAGATAGCGTACTGGGCTAGGCGGCATCTTAAAGCGCGTGGAAGGGCGAGTAAAATGCACTACTAAACTTCTATGATAGAGCAATCAGAGACCCGATTAGATCATTTTATATTTTGTTTAATATAAGATTTCAGGGAAATTCTATCACATTTGTCCAATTTACGTCGCTCCTATTTCAGATAGCGTATTGGGCTAAGCGGCATCCCAAAGCGCATGAAATGGCAAACAAAATGCACTATTAAACTTCTAGGCTATGGCGAACAGAGACCAGATTAGATAATTTTATATTTTGGTTAACATAAGAATTCTGCGAAATTCTATCACATTTGTTCAATTTACGTCGCTCCTATTTCCGATAGCTTATTGGGCTTAGCGGCATCTCAAAGCGCATAAAGTGACGAGTGAAATGCACTATTAAACTTCTAGGGTAGGGCAAACAGAGACCCGATTAGATCATTTTATATTATGGTTAATTTAAGAATTCAGCAAAATTCTATCACATTTGTTCAACTTACGTCGCTCCTATTTCAGATAGCGTACTGGGCTAGGCGGCACCTTAAAGCGCGTGGAATGACGAGTAAAATGCACTACTAAACTTCTATGATAGGGCAATCAGAGACCCGATTAGATCATTTTATATTTTGTTTAATATAAGATTTCACGGAAATTCTATCACATTTGTTCAATTTACGTCGCTCCTATTTCAGATAGCGTATTGGGCTAAGCGGCCTCTCAAAGCGCATGAAATGGCGAGTAAAATGCGCTATTAAACTTCTAGGATAAGGCAAACGGAGACCCGATTAGTTCATTTTATATTACGGTTAATATAAGAATTCAGCGTAATTCCATCACATTTGTTCATCTTACGTCGCTCCTATTTCAGATAGCGTACTGGGCTAGGCGGCATCTTAAAGCGGGTGGAAGGGCGAGTAAAATGCACTATTATACTTCTAGGGTAGGGCGAACAGGGACCCGAAGAGATCATTTTACATTAAGGTGAATATAAGAATGCATCGTAATTCTGTCACATTTGTTCAACTTACGTCGCTCCTATTTCAGATAGCGTATTGGGTTAAGCGTCATCTCAAAGCGCATGAAATGACGAGTGACATGCACTATTAAACTTTTAGGGTAGGGCGAACAGAGACCCGATTAGATCATTTTACATTAAGGTTAATATAAGTATTCAGCGAGATTCTATCACACTTGTTCAATTTGCGTCGCTTCTATTTCAGACAGCGTACTGGGCTAGGCGGCATCTTAAAGCGCGTGGAATGGCGAGTAAAATGCACTATTAACCTTCTATGATAGGGCAATCAGAGACTAGATTAGATCATTTTATACTTTGGATAATATAAGAATTCAGCGAAATTCTATCACATTTGTTCAATTTACGTCGCTCCTATTTCATATAGCGTATTGGGCTAAGCGGCATCTCAAAGCGTATGAAATGACGAGTGAAATGCACTATTCAGCTTCTAGGGTAGGGCAAACAGGGACCCGATTAGATCATTTTGTATTATGGTTAATTTAAGAATTCCGCGAAATTCAATCACATTTGTTCAATTTACGTCGTTCCTATTTCAGATAGCGTATTGTGCTAAGCGGCATCTCAAAGCGCATGAAATGGCAAGTAAAATGCACTTTTAAACTTCTAGGGTGAGGCAAACAGAGACCCGATTAGATCATTTTATATTACGGTTAATATAAGAATTTAGCGTAATTCTATCACATTTGTTCAACTTACGTCGTTCCTATTTCAGATAGCGTACTGGACTAAGCGGCATCTTAAAGCGCGTGGAATGGCGAGTAAAATGCACTATTAAACTTCTATGATAGGGCAATCAGAGACCCGATTAGATCATTTTATATTATGGTTAATTTAAGAATTCAGCAAAATTCTATCACATTTGTTCAATTTCCGTCGCTCCTATTTCATATAGCGTACTGGGCTAGGCGGCATCTTAAAGCGGGTGGAATGGCGAGTAGAATGCACAATTAAAATTCTATGATAGGGCAATCAGAGACCCGATTAGATCATTTTATATTTTGGTTAATATGAGAATTCAGTGAAATTCTATCACATTTGTTCAATTTACGTCGCTCCTATTTCAAATAGCGTATTGGGCTCAGCGGCATCTCAAAGCGCATGAAATGGCGAGCAAAATGCACTATTAAATTTCTAGGGTAGGGCAAACAGAGACCCGATTAGATCATTTTATGTTATGGTTAATTTAAGAATTCAGCGAAATTCTATCACATTTGTTCAACTTACGTCGCTCCTATTTCAAATAGCGTACTGAGCTAAGCGGCATCTCAAAGCGCATGAAATGGCGAGCAAAATGCACTATTAAACTTCTAGGGTAGAGCAAGCAGAGACCCGATTAGATCATTTTGTACTATGGTTAATTTAAGAATTCAGCAAAATTCTCTCACATTTGTTCAATTTACGTCGCTCCTATTTCAGATAGCGTATTGGGCAAAGCGGCATCTCAAACCGTATGAAATGGCGAATAAAATGAACTATTAAAGTTCTAGACTCGGGCGGACAGAGATCCGATTAGATCATTTTACATTATGGTTAATAAAAGAATTCAGTGAAATTCTATCACATTTGTTCAACTTATATCGCTCCAATTTCAGATAGCGTATTAGGCTAAGCGGCATCTCAACGCGCATGAAATGACGAGTAAAATGCACTATTAAAGTTCTAGGGTAGGGCAAACAGAGACCCGATTAGATCATTTTATATTACGGTTAATATAAGAATTCAGCGTAATTCTATCACATTTCTTCAAATTACGTCGCTCCTATTTCAGATAGCGTACTGGGCTAGGCGGCATCCTAAAGCGCGTGGAGTGGCGAGTAAAATGCACTATTAATCTTCTATGATAGGGCAATCAGAGACCCGATTAGATCATTTTATATTTTGGTTAATATAAGAATTCAGTGAAATTCTATCACATTTGTTCAATTTACGTCGCTCCTATTTCAGATAGCGTATTGGGCTATGCGGCATCTTAAAGCGCTCGGAATGGCGAGTAAAATGCACTATTAAACTTGTATGATAGGGCAATCAGAGACGCGATCTGATCATTTTATATTTTGTTTAATACAAGATTTCAGGGAAATTCTATCACATTTGTTCAATTCGTGTCGCTCATATTTCAGATAGCGTATTGGGCTAAGCGGCATCTCAAAGCGCATGAAATGGCGAGTAAAATGCACTATTAAACTCCTAGGGTAGGGCAAACAGAGACCCGATTAGATCATTTTACATTATGGTTAATAAAAGAATTCAGCGAAATTCTATCACATTTTTTCAACTTATATCACTCCAATTTCAGATAGCGTATTAGGCTAAGCGGCATCTCAAAGCGCATGAAATAACGAGTAAAAATGCACTATTAAAGTTCTAGGGTTGGGCAAACAGAGACCCGATTAGATCATTTTATATTATGGTTAATTTAAGAATTGAGCGAAATTCTATCACATTCGTTCAATTTAGGTCGCTCCTATTTCAGATAGCGTATTGGGCTAAGCGGCATCTCAAAGCGCATGAAATGGCCAGTGAAATTCACTATAAGACTTCTATGGTAGGGCGAACAGAGACCCGATTAGATCATTTTATATTGAGGTTAATATAAGAATTCACGGAAATTCTATCACATTTGTTCAATTTACGTCGCTCCTATTCCAGATAGCGTATTGGGCTAAGCGGCATCTCAAAGCGCATGAAATGGCGAGTAAAATGCGCTATTAAACTTCTAGGATAAGGCAAACAGAGACCCGATTAGATCGTTTTATATTACGGTTAACATAAGAATTCAGCATAATTCTATCACATTTGTTCAAGTTACGTCGCTCCTATATCAGATAGCGTACTGGGCTAGGCGGCATCTTAAAGCGCGTGGAATGGCGAGTAAAATGCACTACTAATCTTCTATGATAGGGCAATCAGAGACCCGATTAGATCATTTTATATTTTGATTAATATAAGATTTCAGGGAAATTCTATCACATTTGTTCAATTTACGTCGCTCCTATTTCAGATGGCGTATTGGGCTAAGCGGGATCTCAAAGCGCATGAAATGGCGAGTGAAATGCACTACTAATCTTTTATGATACGGCAATCAGAGACCCGATTAGATCATTTTATATTTTGATTAATATAAGATTTCAGGGAAATTCTATGACATTTGTTCAATTTACGTCGTTCCTATTTCAGATAGCGTATTCGGCTAAGCGGCATCTCAAAGCGCATGAAATGGCGAATAAAATTCACTGTTAAACTTCTAGGGTAGGGTAAACAGAGACCCGATTAGAACATTTTATATTACGATTAATATAAGAATTCAGCGTAATTCTATCACATTTGTTCATCTTACGTCGCTCCTATTTCAGATGGCGTACTGGGCTAGGCGGCATCTTAAAGCGCGTGGAAGGGCGAGTAAAATGCACTACTAAACTTCTATGATAGAGCAATCAGAGACCCGATTAGATCATTTTATATTTTGTTTAATATAAGATTTCAGGGAAATTCTATCACATTTGTCCAATTTACGTCGCTCCTATTTCAGATAGCGTATTGGGCTAAGCGGCATCCCAAAGCGCATGAAATGGCAAACAAAATGCACTATTAAACTTCTAGGCTATGGCGAACAGAGACCAGATTAGATCATTTTATATTTTGGTTAACATAAGAATTCTGAGAAATTCTATCACATTTGTTCAATTTACGTCGCTCCTATTTCCGATAGCTTATTGGGCTTAGCGGCATCTCAAAGCGCATAAAGTGACGAGTGAAATGCACTATTAAACTTCTAGGGTAGGGCAAACAGAGACCCGATTAGATCATTTTATATTATGGTTAATTTAAGAATTCAGCAAAATTCTATCACATTTGTTCAACTTACGTCGCTCCTATTTCAGATAGCGTACTGGGCTAGGCGGCACCTTAAATCGCGTGGAGTGACGAGTAAAATGCACTACTAAACTTCTATGATAGGGCAATCAGAGACCCGATTAGATCATTTTATATTTTGTTTAATATAAGATTTCACGGAAATTCTATCACATTTGTTCAATTTACGTCGCTCCTATTTCAGATAGCGTATTGGGCTATGCGGCATCTCAAAGCGCATGAAATGGCGAACAAAATGCACTATTAAACTTCTAGGGTACGGCAAACAGAGACCCGATTAGATCATTTTATATTATGTTTAATTTAAGAATTCAGCGTAATTCTATCACATTTGTTCATCTTACGTCGCTCCTATTTCAGATAGCGTATTGGGCTAAGCGGCCTCTCAAAGCGCATGAAATGGCGAGTAAAATTCACTATTTAGCATCGATGATAGGGCAATCAGAGACCCGATTAGATCATTTTATATTATGTTTAATTTAAGAATTCAGCGTAATTCTATCACATTTGTTCATCTTACGTCGCTCCTATTTCAGATAGCCTACCGCGCTAGGCGGCATCTTAAAGCGCGTGGAAGGGCGAGTAAAATGCACTATTAAACTTCTAGGGTAGGGCGAACAGAGACCCGATTAGATCATTTTACATTAAGGTTAATATAAGTATTCAGCGAGATTCTATCACACTTGTTCAATTTGCGTCGCTTCTATTTCAGACAGCGTACTGGGCTAGGCGGCATCTTAAAGCGCGTGGAATGGCGAGTAAAATGCACTATTAACCTTCTATGATAGGGCAATCAGAGACTAGATTAGATCATTTTATACTTTGGTTAATATAAGAATTCAGCGAAATTCTATCACATTTGTTCAATTTACGTCGCTCCTATTTCAGATAGCGTATTGGGCTAAGCGGCATCTCAAAGCGTATGAAATGACGAGTGAAATGCACTATTCAACTCCTAGGGTAGGGCAAACAGGGACCCGACTAGATCATTTTATATTATGGTTAATTTAAGAATTCAGCGAAATTCTATCACATTTGTTCAATTTACGTCGTTCCTATTTCAGATAGCGTATTGTGCTAAGCGGCATCTCAAAGCGCATGAAATGGCAAGTAAAATGCACTTTTAAACTTCTAGGGTGAGGCAAACAGAGACCCGATTAGATCATTTTATATTACGGTTAATATAAGAATTCAGCGTAATTCTATCACATTTGTTCAACTTACGTCGTTCCTATTTCAGATAGCGTACTGGACTAAGCGGCATCTTAAAGCGCGTGGAATGGCGAGTAAAATTCACTATTAAACTTCTATGATAGGGCAATCAAAGACCCGATTAGATCATTTTATATTATGGTTAATTTAAGAATTCAGCAAAATTCTATCACATTTCTTCAATTTCCGTCGCTCCTATTTCATATAGCGTACTGGGCTAGGCGGCATCTTAAAGCGGGTGGAATGGCGAGTAGAATGCACAATTAAAATTCTATGATAGGGCAATCAGAGACCCGATTAGATCATTTTATATTTTGGTTAATATGAGAATTCAGTGAAATTCTATCACATTTGTTCAATTTACGTCGCTCCTATTTCAAATAGCGTATTGGGCTCAGCGGCATCTCAAAGCGCATGAAATGGCGAGCAAAATGCACTATTAAATTTCTAGGGTAGGGCAAACAGAGACCCGATTAGATCATTTTATGTTATGGTTAATTTAAGAATTCAGCGAAATTCTATCACATTTGTTCAACTTACGTCGCTCCTATTTCAAATAGCGTACTGAGCTAAGCGGCATCTCAAAGCGCATGAAATGGCGAGCAAAATGCACTATTAAACTTCTAGGGTAGAGCAAGCAGAGACCCGATTAGATCATTTTGTACTATGGTTAATTTAAGAATTCAGCAAAATTCTATCACATTTGTTCAATTTACGTCGCTCCTATTGCAGATAGCGAACTGGGCTATGCGGCATCTTAACGAGTTCGGAATGGCGAGTAAAATGCACTATTAAACTTCTATGCTAGGGCAATCAGAGACCCGATTAGATCATTTTATATTTTAGTTAATATAAGAATTCAGTGAAATTCTATCACATTTGTTCAATTTACGTCGCTCCTATTTCAGATAGCGTATTGGGCAAAGCGGCATCTCAAACCGTATGAAATGGCGAATAAAATGAACTATTAAAGTTCTAGACTCGGGCGGACAGAGATCCGATTAGATCATTTTACATTATGGTTAATAAAAGAATTCAGTGAAATTCTATCACATTTGTTCAACTTATATCGCTCCAATTTCAGATAGCGTATTAGGCTAAACGGCATCTCAAAGCGCATGAAATGACGAGTAAAATGCACTATTAAAGTTCTAGGGTAGGGCAAACAGAGACCCGATTAGATCATTTTATATTATGGTTAATTTAAGAATTGAGCGAAATTCTATCACATTCGTTCAATTTACGTCGCTCCTATTTCAGATAGCGTATTGGGCAAAGCGGCATCTCAAAGCGCATGAAATGACGAGTAAAATGCACTATTAAGCTTCTAGGGTAGGGCAAGCAGAGACCCGATTAGATCATTTTATATTATGGTTAATTTAAGAATTCAGCAAAATTCTATCACATTCGTACAATTTAGGTCGCTCCTATTTCAGATAGCGTATTGGGCTAAGCGGCATCCCAAAGCGCATGAAATGGCAAACAAAATGCACTATTAAACTTCTAGGCTATGGCGAACAGAGACCAGATTAGATAATTTTATATTTTGGTTAACATAAGAATTCTGCGAAATTCTATCACATTTGTTCAATTTACGTCGCTCCTATTTCCGATAGCTTATTGGGCTTAGCGGCATCTCAAAGCGCATAAAGTGACGAGTGAAATGCACTATTAAACTTCTAGGGTAGGGCAAACAGGGACCCGATTAGATCATTTTATATTATGGTTAATTTAAGAATTCAGCAAAATTCTATCACATTTGTTCAACTTACGTCGCTCCTATTTCAGATAGCGTACTGGGCTAGGCGGCACCTTAAAGCGCGTGGAATGACGAGTAAAATGCACTACTAAACTTCTATGATAGGGCAATCAGAGACCCGATTAGATCATTTTATATTTTGTTTAATATAAGATTTCACGGAAATTCTATCACATTTGTTCAATTTACGTCGCTCCTATTTCAGATAGCGTATTGGGCTATGCGGCATCTCCAAGCGCATGAAATGGCGAACAAAATGCACTATTAAACTTCTAGGCTAGGGCGAACAGAGACCAGATTAGATCATTTTATGTTTTGGTTAACATAAGAATTCTGCGAAATTTTATCACATTTGGTCAATTTACGTCGCTCCTATTTCAGATAGCTTATTGGGCTAAGCGGCATCTGAAGGCGCATGAAGTGTCGAGTAAAATGCACTATTAAACTTCTAGGGTACGGCAAACAGAGACCCGATTAGATCATTTTATATTATGGTTAACTTACGAATTCAGCAAAATTCTATCACATTTGTTCAACTTACGGTGCTCCTATTTCAGATAGCGTACTGGGCTAGGCGGCACCTTAAAGCGCGTGGAATGACGAGTAAAATGCACTACTAAACTTCTATGATAGGGCAATCAGAGACCCGATTAGATCATTTTATATTTTGTTTAATATAAGATTTCACGGAAATTCTATCACATTTGTTCAATTTACGTCGCTCCTATTTCAGATAGCGTATTGGGCTAAGCGGCCTCTCAAAGCGCATGAAATGGCGAGTAAAATGCGCTATTAAACTTCTAGGATAAGGCAAACGGAGACCCGAGTAGTTCATTTTATATTACGGTTAATATAAGAATTCAGCGTAATTCTATCACATTTGTTCATCTTACGTCGCTCCTATTTCAGATAGCCTACTGGGCTAGGCGGCATCTTAAAGCGCGTGGAAGGGCGAGTAAAATGCACTATTATACTTCTAGGGTAGGGCGAACAGAGACCCGAAGAGATCATTTTATGTTATGGTTAATTTAAGAATTCAGCGAAATTCTATCACATTTGTTCAATTTACGTCGCTCCTATTTCAGATAGCGTATTGGGCTAAGCGGCATCTCAAAGCGCATGAAATGGCGAATAAAATGCACTATTAAACTTCTAGGCTAGAGCGAACAGAGACCCGATTAGATCATTTTACATTATGGTTAATAAAAGAATTCAGCGAAATTCTATCACATTTGTTCAACTTACGTCGCTCCTATTTCAGGTAGCGTATTGGGCTAAGCGGCATCTCAAAGCGCATGAAATGGGGAATAAAATGCACTATTAAGCTTCTAGGGTATGGCAAACAGAGACCCGATTAGATCATTTTATATTATGGTTAATATAAGAATTCAGGGAAATTATATCACATTTGTTCAATTTACGTCGCTGCTATTTCAGATAGCGTACTGGGCTAGGCGGCGTATCAAAGCGCATGATATGGCGAGTGAAATGCACTATTAATCTTCTAGGGTAGGGCGAACAGAGACCCGATTAGATCATTTTACATTAAGATTAATATAAGAATTCAGGCAAATTCTATCACATTTGTTCAATTTACGTCGCTCCTATTTCAGATAGCGTATTGGGCTAAGCGGCATCTCAAAGCGCATTAAATGGCGAGCAAAATGCACTATTAAACTTCTAGGGTATGGCAAACAGAGACCCGATTATATCATTTTATATTATGGTTAATTTAAAAATTCAACGAAATTCTATCACACTTGTTCAATTTACGTCGTTCCTATTTCAGATAGCGTACTGGGCTAGGCGGCATCTCAAAGCGCATGAAATAGGGAGTGAAATGCACTATTACACTTCTAGGGTAGGGCGAACAGAGACCCGATGAGATCATTTTATATTATGGTTAATTTAAGAATTCAACGAAATTCTATCACACTTGTTCAATTTACGTCGCTCCTATTTCAGATAGCGTATTGGGCTAAACGGCATCTCAAAACGCATGAAATGGCGAGTACAATGCACTATTAAACTTCTAGGGTAAGGCAAACAGGGACCCGATTAGATCATTTTATATTACGGTTAATATAAGAATTCAGCGTAATCCTATCACATTTGTTAAACTTACGTCGCTCCTATTTCAGATAGCGTACTGGGCTAGGCGGCATCATATAGCACGTGGAAGGGCGAGTAAAATGCACTATTAAACTTCTAGGGTAGGGCAAACAGAGACCCGATTAGATCATATTACATTATGGTTAATAAAAGAATTAAGAGTAATTCTATCACATTTGTTCAATTTACGTCACTCCTATTTCAGATAGCCTACTGGGCTAGCCGGCACCTTAAAGCGCGTGGAATAGCGAGTAAAATGCACTATTAGCCTTCTATGGTAGGGCAATCAGAGACCCGATTAGATCATTTTATATTTTGGTTAATATAAGAATTCAGCGAAATCCTATCACGTTTGTTCAATTTACGTCGCTCCAATTCCAGATAGCGTATTGGGCTAAGCGGCATCTCAAAGCGCATGAAATGGCGAATAAAATGCACTATTAAACTTCTCGGCTAGGGCGAACAGAGACCCGATTAGATCATTTTATATTATGGTTAATTTAAGAATTCAGCAAAATTCTATCACATTTGTTCAATTTACGTCGTTCCTATTTCAGATAGCGTACTGGGCTATGCGGCATCTCAAAGCGCATGAAATGGCGAGTGAAATGCACTATTCAACTTCTAGGGTAGGGCGAACAGAGACCCGATTAGATCATTTTATATTATGGTTAATTTAAGAATTCAGCAAAATTCTATCACATTTGTTCAATTTACGTCGCTCCTATTTCAGATAGCGTACTGGGCTAGTCGGCACCTTAAAGCGCGTGGAATGACGAGTAAAATGCACTACTAAACTTCTATGATAGGGCAATCAGAGACCTGATTAGATCATTTTATATTTTGTTTAATATAAGATTTCACGGAAATTCTATCACATTTGTTCAATTTACGTCGCTCCTATTTCAGATAGCGTATTGGGCTAAGCGGCCTCTCAAAGCGCATGAAATGGCGAGTAAAATTCACTATTTAACATCGATGATAGGGCAATCAGAGACCCGATTAGATCATTTTATATTTGGGTTAATATAAGAATTCAGCGTAATTCTATCACATTTGTTCATCTTACGTCGCTCCTATTTCAGATAGCCTACTGGGCTAGGCGGCATCTTAAAGCGCGTGGAAGGGCGAGTAAAATGCACTATTAAACTTCTAGGGTAGGGCGAACAGAGACCCGATTAGATCATTTTACATTAAGGTTAATATAAGTATTCAGCGAGATTCTATCACACTTGTTCAATTTGCGTCGCTTCTGTTTCAGACAGCGTACTGGGCTAGGCGGCATCTTAAAGCGCGTGGAATGGCGAGCAAAATGCACTATTAACCTTCTATGATAGGGCAATCAGAGACTAGATTAGATCATTTTATACTTTGGTTAATATAAGAATTCAGCGAAATTCTATCACATTTGTTCAATTTACGTCGCTCCTATTTCAGATAGCGTATTGGGCTAAGCGGCATCTCAAAGCGTATGAAATGACGAGTGAAATGCACTATTCAACTCCTAGGGTAGGGCAAACAGGGACCCGACTAGATCATTTTATATTATGGTTAATTTAAGAATTCAGCGAAATTCTATCACATTTGTTCAATTTACGTCGTTCCTATTTCAGATAGCGTATTGTGCTAAGCGGCATCTCAAAGCGCATGAAATGGCAAGTAAAATGCACTTTTAAACATCTAGGGTAGGGCAATCAGTGACCCGATTAGATCATTTTATATTATAGTTAATTTAAGAATTCAGCGAAATTCTATCACATTTGTTCAATTTACGTCGCTCCTATTTCAGATAGCGTATTGGGCTATGCGGCATCTTAACGCGCTCGGAATGGCGAGTAAAATGCACTATTAAACTTCTATGCTAGGGCAATCAGAGACCCGATTAGATCATTTTATATTTTGGTTAATATAAGAATTCAGTGAAATTCTATCACATTTGTTCAATTTACGTCGCTCCTATTTCAGATAGCGTATTGGGCAAAGCGGCATCTCAAAGCGTATGAAATGGCGAATAAAATGCACTATTAAAGTTCTAGGGTAGGGCAAACAGAGACCCGATTAGATCATTTTATATTTTGGTTAATATAAGAATTCAACGAAATTCTATCACATTTGTAAAATTTACGTCGCTCCTATTACAGATAGCTTATTGGGCTTAGAGGCATCTCAAAGCGCATGAAATGACGAGTGAAATGCACTATTAAACTTCTAGGCTAAGGCAAACAGAGACCCGATTAGATCATTTCATATTACGGTTAATATAAGAATGCAGCGTGATTCTATCACATTTGTTCAATTTACGTCGCTCCTATTTCAGATAGCGTATTGGGCTAAGCGGCATCTCAAGGCGTGTGGAATGGCGAGTAAAATGCACTATTAACCTTCTATGATAGGGCAATCAGAGACCAGACTAGATCATTTTATACTTTGGTTAATATAAGAATTCATCGAAATTCTATCACATTTGTTCAATTTACGTCGCTCCTATTTCAGATAGCGTATTGGGCTAGGCGGCATCTCAAAGCGCATGAAATGACGAGTGAAATGCACTATTATACTTCTAGGGTAGGGCGAACAGAGACCCGAAGAGATCATTTTACATTAAGGTGAATATAAGAATGCAGCGTAATTCTGTCACATTTGTTCAACTTACGTCGCTCCTATTTCAGATAGCGTATTGGGTTAAGCGTCATCTCAAAGCGCATGAAATGACGAGTGACATGCACTATTAAACTTCTAGGGTAGGGCGAACAGAGACCCGATTAGATCATTTTACATTAAGGTTAATATAAGTATTCAGCGAGATTCTATCACACTTGTTCAATTTGCGTCGCTTCTATTTCAGACAGCGTACTGGGCTAGGCGGCATCTTAAAGCGCATGGAATGGCGAGTAAAATGCACTATTAACCTTCTATGATAGGGCAATCAGAGACTAGATTAGATCATTTTATACTTTGGTTAATATAAGAATTCAGCGAAATTCTATCACATTTGTTCAATTTACGTCGCTCCTATTTCAGATAGCGTATTGGGCTAAGCGGCATCTCAAAGCGCATGAAATGACGAGTGAAATGCACTATTATACTTCTAGGGTAGGGCGAACAGAGACCCGAAGAGATCATTTTACATTAAGGTGAATATAAGAATGCAGCGTAATTCTGTCACATTTGTTCAACTTACGTCGCTCCTATTTCAGATAGCGTATTGGGTTAAGCGGCATCTCAAAGCGTATGAAATGACGAGTGAAATGCACTATTCAACTTCTAGGGTAGGGCAAACAGGGACCCGATTAGATCATTTTATATTATGGTTAATTTAAGAATTCAGCGAAATTCTATCACATTTGTTCAATTTACGTCGTTCCTATTTCAGGTAGCGTATTGTGCTAAGCGGCATCTCAAAGCGCATGAAATGGCAAGTAAAATGCTCTATTAAACTTCTAGGATAGGGCAATCAGTGACCCGATTAGATCATTTTATATTATAGTTAATTTAAGAATTCAGCGAAATTCTATCACATTTGTTCAATTTACGTCGCTCCTATTTCAGATAGCGTATTGGGCTATGCGGCATCTTAACGCGCTCGGAATGGCGAGTAAAATGCACTATTAAACTTCTATGCTAGGGCAATCAGAGACCCGATTAGATCATTTTTTATTTTGGTTAATATAAGAATTCAGGGAAATTGTATCACATTTGTTCAATTTACGTCGCTCCTATTTCAGATAGCCTATTGGGCTAAGCGGCATCTCAAAGCGCATGAACTGGCAAGTAAAATGCACTATTAAACTTCTAGGATAGGGCAAACAGAGACCCGATTAGATCATTTTATATTATGTTTAATTTAAGAATTCAGCAAAATTCTATCACATTTGTTCAATTTACGTCGCTCCTATTTCAGATAGCGTACTGGGCTAGACGGCATCTTAAAGCGCGTGGAAGGGCGAGTAAAATGCACTACTAAACTTCTATGATAGGGCAATCAGAGCCCCAATTAGATCATTTTATATTTTGTTCAATATAAGATTTCAGGGAAATTCTATCACATTTGTTGAATTTACGTCGCTCCTATTTCAGATAGCGTATTGGGCTAAGCGGCATCTCAAAGCGCATGAAATGGCGAATAAAATGCACCATTAAACTTCTAGGCTAGGGCGAACGGAGACCCGATTAGATCATTTTACATTATGATTAATAAAAGAATTCAGCGAAATTCTATCACATTTGTTCAATTTACATCGCTCCTATTTCAGATAACGTATTGGGCTAAGCTGCCTCTCACAGCGCATGAAATGACGAGTAAAATGCACTATTAAACTTCTATGGTAGGGCAAACAGAGACCCGATTAGATACTTTTATATTATAGTTAATTTGAGAATTCAGCGAAATTCTACCACATTTGTTCTATTTACGTCGCTCCTATTTCAGATAGCGTATTGCGCTAAGCGGCATCTCAAAGCGCATGAAATGGCGAGTAAAATGCACTATTAATCTTCTAGGGTAAAACAAACAGAGACCCGATTGGATCATTTTATATTATGGTTAATATGAGAATTCAGCGTAATTCTATCACATTTGTTCAACTTACGTCGCTCCTATTTCAGATAGCGTACTGGGCTACACGGCATCTTAAAGCGCGTGGAAGGGCGAGTAAAATGCACTATTAAACTTCTAGGATAAGCCAAACAGATACCCGATTAGATCATTTTATATTACGGTTAATATAAGAATGCAGCGTAATTCTATCACATTTGTTCAACTTACGTCGCTCCTATTTAAGATAGCGTATCGGGCTAAGCGGCATCTCAAAGCGCATGAAATGGCGAGTAAAATGCACTATTAAACTTCTAGGATAAGCCAAACAGAGACCCGATTAGATCATTTTATATTACGGTTAATATAAGAATGCAGCGTAATTCTATCACATTTGTTCAACTTACGTCGCTCCTATTTAAGATAGCGTATCGGGCTAAGCGACATCTCAAAGCGCATGAAATGGCGAGTAAAATGCACTATTAAACTTCTACGGTAGGGCAAACAGAGACCCGATTAGATCATTTTATATTATGGTTAATTTAGGAATTCAGCAAAATTCTGTCACATTTGTTCAATTTACGTCGCTCCTATTTCAGATAGGGTACTGGGCTAGGCGGCATCTTAATGCGCGTGGAATGGCGAGTGAAATTCACTATTTAACATCGATGATAGGGCAATCAGAGACCCGATTAGATCATTTTATATTTGGGTTAATATAAGAATTCAGCGAAATTCTATCACATTTGTTCAATTTACGTCGCTCACGTTTCAGATAGCGTATTGGGCTAAGCGGAATCTCAAAGCGCATGAAATGGCGAATAAAATGCACTATTAAACGTCTAGGCTAGGGCGAACAGAGACCCGATTAGATCATTGTATATTATGGTTAATTTAAGAATTCAACGAAATTCTATCGCATTTGTTCGATTTACGTCGCTCCTATTTCAGATAGCGTATTGGGCTAAGCGGCATCTCAAAGCGGATGAAATGGCGAGTATAATGCACTATTAAACTTCTAGGGTAAGGCAAACAGAGACCCGATTAGATCATATTACATTATGGTTAATAAAAGAATTAAGAGTAATTCTATCACATTTGTTCAATTTACGTCACTCCTATTTCAGATAGCCTACTGGGCTAGCCGGCATCTTAAAGCGCGTGGAATAGCGAGTAAAATGCACTATTAGCCTTCTATGATAGGGCAATCAGAGACCCGATTAGATCATTTTATATTTTGGTTAATATAAGAATTCAGCGAAATCCTATCACGTTTGTTCAATTTACGTCGCTCCAATTCCAGATAGCGTATTGGGCTAAGCGGCATCTCAAAGCGCATGAAATGGCGAGTGAAATGCACTATTCAACTTCTAGGGTAGGGCGAACAGAGGCCCGAATAGATCATTTTACATTAAGGTTAATATAAGAATTCAGGGAAATTCTATCACATTTGTTCAATTTACGTCGCTCCTATTTCAGATAGCGTATTGGGCTAAGCGGCATCTCAAAGCGCATGAAATGGCGAGCAAAATCCACTATTAAACTTCTAGGGTATGGCAAACAGAGACCCGATTAGATCATTTTATATCATGGTTAATTTAAGAATTCAGAAAAATTCTATCACATTTGTTCAATTTACGTCGTTCCTATTTCAGATAGCGTACTGGGCTAGGCGGCATCTTAAGGCGCGTGGAATGGCGAGTAAAATGCAGTACTAAACTTCTATGATAGGGCAATCGGAGTCCCGATTAGATCATTTTATATTTTGTTTAATATAAGATTTCAGGGAAATTCTATCACATTTGTTCAATTTACGTCGCTCCTATTTCAGATAGCGTATTGGGCTAAGCGGCATCTCAAAGCGCATTAAGTGGCGAGCAAAATGCACTATCAAACATCTAGGGTATTGCAAACAGAGACCCGATTAGATCATTTTATATTATGGTTAATTTAAGAATTGAACGAAATTCTATCACATTTGTTCAATTTATGTCGCTCCTATTTCAGATGGCGTATTGGGCTAAGCGGCATCTCAATGCGCATGAAATGGCGAGTAAAATGCACTATTAAACTTCTAGGATAACGCAAACAGAGACCCGATTAGATCATTTTATATTACGGTTAATACAAGAATTCAGCGTAATTCTATCACATTTGTTCAATTTACGTCACTCCTATTTCAGACAGCATACTGGGCTAGGCGGCATCTTAAAGCGCGTGGAATGGCGAGTAAAATGCGCTATTAAACTTCTATTATAGGGCTATCAGAGACCCGATTTGATCATTTTATATTATGGTTAATTTAAGAATTCAACGAAATTCTATCACACTTGTTCAATTTACGTCCTTCCTGTTTCAGATAGCGTACTGGGCTAGGCGGCATCTTAAAGCGCGTGGAATGCCGAGTAAAATACCCTATGAAACTTCTATGATAGGGCAATCAGAGACCCGATTAGATCATTTTATATTTTGTTCAATATAAGATTTCAGGGAAATTCTATCACATTTGTTCAATTTACGTCGCTCCTATTTCAGATAGCGTATTGGGCTAAGCGGCATCTCAAAGCGCATGAAATGGCGAATATAATGCACCATTAAACTTCTAGGCTAGGGCGAACGGAGACCCGATTAGATCATT
>CAKAJE020001517.1:0-51130 GCA_916610135.2 Macropis europaea | reverse complement strand
GTCTCTGTTTGCCCTACCCTAGAACTTTAATAGTGCATTTTACTCGTTATTTCATGCGCTTTGAGATGCCGCTTAGCCTAATACGCTATCTGAAATTGGAGTGATATAAGCTGAAAAAATGTGATAGAATTTCGCTGAATTCTTTTATTAACCATAATGTAAAATGATCTAATCGGGTCTCTGTTTGACCTACCCTAGGAGTTTAATAGTGCATTTTACTCGCCATTTCATGCGCTTTGAGATGCCGCTTAGCCCAATACGCTATCTGAAATATGAGCGACACGAATTGAACAAATGTGATAGAATTTCCCTGAGATCTTGTATTAAACAAAATATAAAATGATCAAATCGCGTCTCTGATTGCCCTATCATACAAGTTTAATAGTGCATTTTACTCGCCATTCCGAGCGCTTTAAGATGCCGCATAGCCCAATACGCTATCTGAAATAGGAGCGACGTAAATTGAACAAATGTGATAGAATTTCACTGAATTCTTATATTAACCAAAATATAAAATGATCTAATCGGGTCTCTGATTGCCCTATCATAGAAGATTAATACTGCATTTTACTCGCCACTCCACGCGCTTTAGGATGCCGCCTAGCCCAGTACGCTATCTGAAATAAGAGCGACGTAAATCCAACAAATGTGATAGAATCTTGCTGAATTCTTAAATTAACCATAATATAAAATGATCTAATCGGGTCTCTGTTTGCCCTACCCTAGAAGTTTAATAGTGCATTTTACTCGCCATTTCATGCGCTTTGAGATACCGGCCAGCCCAGTACGCTATCTGAAATAGGAGCGACGTAAATTGAACAAATGTGATAGAATTTCGCTGAATTCTTAAATTAACCATACTATAAAATGATCTCATCGGATCTCTGTTTGGCCTACCCTAGAAGCTTAATAGTGCATTTTACTCGCCATTTCATGCGCTTTCAGATGCCGCATAGCCCAATACGCTGTCTGAAATAGGAGCGACGTAAATTGAACAAGAGTGATAGAATTTCCGTGAGTCCTTATATTAACCTTAATGTAAAATGATCTAATCGGGTCTCTGTTCGCCCTACCATAGAAGTTTAATAGTGCATTTTACTCGCCATTTCATGCGCTTTGAGATGCCGCATTGCCCAATACGCTATCTGAAATAGGAGCGACGTAAATTGAACAAATGTGATAGAATTTCCGTGAATCCTTATATTAACCTTAATGTAAAATGATCTAATCGGGTCTCTGTTCGCCCTACCATAGAAGTCTAATGGTGCGTTTCACTCGCCATTTCAGGCGCTTTGTGATGCCGCTTAGCCCAATACGCTATCTGAAATAGGAGCGACGTAAGTTGAACAAATGTGATAGAATTTCGCTGAATTCTTTTATTAACCATAATGTAAAATGATCTAATCGGGTCTCTGTTTGACCTACCCTAGGAGTTTAATAGTGCATTTTACTCGCCATTTCATGCGCTTTGAGATGCCGCTTAGCCCAATACGCTGTCTGAAATAGGAGCGACGTAAGTTGAACAAATGAGATAGAATTTTGTTGAATTCTTAAATTAACCATAATATAAAATGATCTAATCGGGTCCCTGTTTGCCCTACCCTAGAAGTTTAATAGTGCATTTTAGTCGCCATTTCATGCGCTTTGAGATCCCGCTTAGCCCAATACGCTACCTGAAATAGGAGCGACGTAAATTGAACAAATGTGATAGAATTTCCCTGAAATCTTATATTAATCAAAATATAAAATGATCTAATCGGGTCTCTGATTGCCCTATCATAGAAGATTAGTAGTGCATTTTACTCGCCATTCCACGCGCTTTAATATGCCGCCTAGCCCAGTACGCTATCTGGAATAGGAGCGACGTAACTTGAACAAATGTGATAGAATTACGCTGCATTCTTATATTAACCGTAATATAAAATGATCTAATCGGGTCTCTGTTTGCCTTATCCTAGAAGTATAATAGTGCATTATACTCGCCATTTCATGCGCTTTTAGATGCCGCTTAGCCCAGGACGCTATCTGAAATAGGAACGACGTAAATTGAACAAATGTGAGAGAATTTTGCTGAATTCTTAAATTAACCATAATATAAAATGACCTAATCGGGTCTCTGTTTGCCCTACCCTAGAAGCTTAATAGTGCATTTCACTCGTCATTTCATGCGCTTTGAGATGCCGCTAAGCCCAATAGGCTATCTGTAATAGAAGCGACGTAAATTGATCAAATGTGATAGAATTTCGTTGAATTCTTATATTAACCTTAATGTAAAATGATCTAATCGGGTCTCTGTTTTCCTTATCCTAGAAGTTTAATAGTGCATTATACTCGTCATTTCATGCGGATTGAGATGCCGCTAAGCCCAATAAGCTATCTGAAATAGGAGCGACGTAAATTGAACAAATGTGATAGAATTTCGCAGAATTCTTATATTAACCAAAATATAAAATGATCTAATCGAGTCTCTGTTCGCCCTAGCCTAGTTGTTTAATAGTGCATTTATTCGCCATTTTATGCGCTTTGAGATGCCGCTTAGCCGAATACGCTATCTGAAATAGGAGCGACGTAAATTGAACAGATGTGATAGAATCTCCCTGAAACCTTATATTAACCATAATATAAAATGATCTGCTCGGGTCTCTGTTCGCCCTAGCCTAGAAGTTTAATAGTGCATTTTATTCGCCATTTCATGCGCTTTGAGATGCCGCTTAGCCCAATACGCTATCTGAAATTGGAGCGACGTAAATTGAACAAATGTGATAGAATTTCACTGAATTCTTAAATTAACCATAATATAAAATGATCTAATCGGGTCTCTGATTGCCCTATCATAGAATTTTTATAGTGCATTTTACTCGCCATTCCACGCGCCTTAAGATGCCGCTTAGCCCAATACGCTATCTGTAATAGGAGCGACGTAAATTTTACAAATGTGATAGAATTTCGTTGAATTCTTATATTAACCAAAATATAAAATGATCTAATCGGGTCTCTGATTACCCTATCATAGAAGTTTAATAGTGCATTTTACTCGCCATTCCACGCGCTTTAAGATGCCGCCTAGCACAGTACGCTATCTGAAATAGGAGCGACGTAACTTGAACAAATGTGATAGAATCACGCTGCATTCTTATATTAACCGTAATATAAAATGATCTAATCGGGTCTCTGTTTGCCTTATCCTAGAAGCATAATAGTGCATTATACTCGCCATTTCGTGCGCTTTTAGATGCCGCTTAGCCCAGGACGCTATCTGAAATAGGAACGACGTAAATTGAACAAATGTGAGAGAATTTTGCTGAATTCTTAAATTAACCATAATATAACATGATCTAATCGGGTCCCTGTTTGCCCTACCCTAGAAGTTTGATAGTGCATTTCACTCGTCATTTCATGCGCTTTGAGATGCCGCTTAGCCCAATACGCTATCTGAAAAAGGAGCGACGTAAATTGAACAAATGTGATAGAATTTCACTGAATTCTTATATTAACCTAAATATAAAATGATCTAATCGGGTCTCTGATTGCCCTAGGATAGAAGTTTAATAGTGCATTTTGCTCGCCATTTCATGCGCTTTGAGATGCCGCTGAGCCCAATACGCTATTTGAAATAGGAGCGACGTAAATTGAACAAATGTGCTAGAATTTCACTGAATTCTTATATTAACCAAAATATAAAATGATCTAATCGTGTCTCTGTTCGCCCTACCATAGAAGTCTAATGGTGCATTTCACTCGCCATTTCATGCGCTTTGAGATGCCGCTGAGCCCAATACGCTATTTGAAATAGGAGCGACGTAAATTGAACAAATGTGCTAGAATTTCACTGAATTCTTATATTAACCAAAATATAAAATGATCTAATCGTGTCTCTGTTCGCCCTACCATAGAAGTCTAATGGTGCATTTCACTCGCCATTTCATGCGCTTTGAGATGCCGCTTAGCCCAATACGCTATCTGAAAAAGGAGCGACGTAAATCGAACAAATGTGATAGAATTTCGTTGAATTCTTAAATTAACCATAATATACAATGATCTAATCGGGTCTCTGTTCGCCCTAGCCTAGACGTTTAATAGTGCATTTTACTCGCCCTTCCACGCGCTTAAAGATGCCGCCTAGCCCGGTACGCTATCTGCAATACGAGCGACGTAAGTTTAACAAATGTGATAGAATTACGCTGAATTCTTATATTAACCGTAATATAAAATGATCTAACCGGGTCCCTGTTTGCCTTACCCTAGAATTTTAATAGTGCATTTTACTCGCCATTCCACGCGCTTTAAGATGACGCCTAGCCCAGTACGCTATCTGAAATAGGAGCGACGTAAATTGAACAAATGTGATAGAATTTCGCTGAATCTCTATATTAACCAAAATATAAAATGATCTAATCGGGTCTCTTATTGCCCTATCATAGAAGTTTCATAGGGTATTTTACTCGCCATTCCACGCGCTTTAAGATGCCGCCTAGCCCAGTACGCTATCTGAAAAAGGAACGACGTAAATTGAACAAGTGTGATAGAATTTCGTTGAATTCTTAAATTAACCATAATATAAAATGATCAAATCGGGTCTCTGTCTGCCATACCCTAGAAGTTTAATAGTGCATTTTATTCGCCATTTCATGCGCTTTGAGATGCCGCTTAGCCCAATACGCTATCTGAAATAGGAGCGACGTAAATTGAACAAATGTGGTAGAATTTCGCTGAATCCTTATATTAACCAAAATATAAAATGATCTAATCGGGTCTCTTATTGCCCTACCGTAGAAGTTTAATAGTGCATTTTACTCGCCATTTCATGCGCTTTGAAATGCCGCTTGGCCCAATACGCTATCTGAAATAGGAGCGACGTAAATTGAACAAATGTGATAGAATTTCGCTGAATCCTTATATTAACCAAAATATAAAATGATCTAATCGGGTCTCTTATTGCGCTATCATAGAAGTTTCATAGCGTATTTTACTCGCCATTCCACGCGCTTTAAGATGCCGCCCAGCCCAGTACGCTATCTAAAATAGGAGCGACGTAAGTTGAACAAATGTGATAGAATTACGCTTAATTCTTATATTAACCGTAATATAAAATGATCTAATCGGGTCTCTCTTTCCCTTACCCTAGAAGTTTAAGAGTGCACTTCACTCGCCATTGCATGCGCTTTGAGATGCCGCTTAGCCGAATACGCTATCTGAAATAGGAGCGACGTAAATTGAACAAATGTGATAGAATTTCCCTGAAATCTTATATTAAACAAAATATAAAATGATTTAGTCGGGTCTCTGATCGCCCATCATAAAAGGTTAATAGTGCATTCTACTCGCCATTCCACGCGCTTTAAGATGCCGCCTAGCCCAATACGCTATCTGAAATAGGAGCGACGTAAGTTGAACAAATGTGATAGAGTTTCGCTGAATTCTTAAATTAACCATAATATAAAATGATCTAGTCGGGTCTCTGATTGCCCTATCATAGAAGTTTAACAGTGCATTTCACTCATCATTTCATGCGCTTTGAGATGCCGCTTTGCCCAATAAGCTATCTGAAATAGGAGCGACGTAAATTGAACAAATGTGATAGAATTTCCCTGAATTCTTATATTAAACAAAATGTAAAATGATCTAATCGGATCTCTGTTCGCCCTAGCCTAGAAGTTTAATCGTGCATTTTACTCGCCATTTCATGCGCTTTGAGATGCCGCTTAGCCCAATACGCTATCTGAACTAGGAACGACGTAAATTGAACAAATGTGATAGAATTTTGCTGAATTCTTAAATTAACCATAATATAAAATGATATAATCGGGTCTCTGTTTGCCCTACCCTAGAAGTTTAATAGTGCATTTTACTCGCCATTTCATGCGCTTTGAGAAGCCGCATAGCACAATACGCTATCTGAAATAGGAGTCACGTAAATTGAAAAATGTGATAGAATTTCCCTGAATTCTTATATTAACCTTAATGTAAAATGATCTAATCGGGTCTCTGTTCGCCCTACCCTAGAAGTTTAATAGTGCATTTCACTCGTAATTGCATGCGCTTTGAGATGCCGCATAGCCCAATTAGCTATCTGAAATAGGAGCGACGTAAATTGAACAAATGTGATAGAATTTCGCTGAATTCTTGTATTAACCAAAATATAAAATGATCTAATCGGGTCTCTGATTGCCTTATCATAGAAGTTTAATAGTGCATTTCACTCGCCATTCCACGCGTTTTAAGATGCCGCCTAGCCCAGTACGCTATCTGAAATAGGAACGACGTAAATTGAACAAATGTGATAGAATTTTGCTGAATTCTTAAATTAACCATAATATAAAATGATCTAATCGGGTCTCTGTTTGCCCTACCCTAGAAGTTTAATAGTGCGTTTTACTCGCCATTTCATGCGCTTTCAGATGCCGCTTAGCCCAATACGCTATCTGAAATATCAAAGACGTAAATTGAACAAATGTGATAGAATTTCGCTGAATTCTTATATTACCCTTAATGTAAAATGATCTAATCGGGTCTCTGTTCGCCCTAGCCTAGAAGTTTAATAGTGCATTTTATTCGCCATTGCATGCGCTTTGAGATGCCGCTTAGCCGAATACGCTATCTGAAATATCAGCGACGTAAATTGAACAAATGTGAGAGAATTTCGCTGAATTCTTGTATTAACCAAAATATAAAATGATGTAATCGGGTCTCTGATTGCCCTATCATAGAAGTTTAATAGTGCATTTCACTTGCCATTCCACGCGCTTTAAGATGCCGCCTAGCCCAGTACGCTATCTTAAATAGGAACGACGTAAATTGAACAAATGTGATAGGATTTTGTAGAATTCTTAAATTAACCATAATATAAAATGATCTAATCGGGTCTCTGGTTGCCCTACCGTAGAAATTTAACAGTGCATTTTACTCGCCATTTCATGCGCTTTAAGATGCCGCCTAGCCCAGTACGCTATCTGAAATAGGAACGACGTAAATTGAACAAATGTGATAGAATTTTGCTGAATTCGTAAATTAACCATAATATAAACTGATCTAATCGGGTCTCTGTTTGCCCTACCCTCGAAGTTTAACAGTGCATTTTACTCGCCATTCCACGCGCTTTAAGATGCCGCCTAGCCCAGTACGCTAACAGAAATAGGAACGACGTAAATTGAAGAAATGTGATAGGATTTTGCAGAATTCTTAAATTAACCATAATATAAAATTATCTAATCGGGTCTCTGGTTGCCCTACCCTAGAAATTTAACAGTGCATTTTACTCGCCATTTCATGCGCTTTGAGATGCCGCTTAACCCAATACGCTATCTGAAATAGGAGCGACGTAAGTTGAACAAATGTGATAGAATTTCGCTTAATTCTTTTATTAACCATAATGTAAAATGATCTAATCGGGTCTCTGATTGCCCTATCATAGAAGTTTAGTAGTGCATTTTACTCGCCATTCCACGCGCTTTAAGAAGCCGCCTAGCCTGTAGGCTATCTGAAATAGAAGCGACGAAAGTTGAACAAATGTGATAGAATTACGCTGCATTCTTATATTAACCGTAATATAAAATGATCTAATCGGGTCTCTGTTTGCCTTATCCTAGAAGCTTAATAGTGCATTATACTCGCCATTTCATGCTCTTTGAGATGCCACTTAGCCCAATGCGCTATCTGAAATAGGAGCGACGTAAGTTGAACAAATGTGATAGAATTTCGCTGAATTCTTTTATTAACCATAATGTAAAATGATCTAATCGGATCTCTGCTCGCCCTAGCCTAGAAGTTTAATAGTGCATTTTATTCGCCATAGCATGCGCTTTGAGATGCCGCTTAGCCGAATACGCTATCTGAAATAGGAGCGACGTAAATAGAACAAATGTGATAGAATTTCCCTGAAATCTTATATTAAACAAAATATAAAATGATTTAGTCGGGTCTCTGATCGCCCTATCATAAAAGGTTAATAGTGCAATCTACTCGTCATTCCACGCGCTTTAAGATGCCGCCTAGCCCAATACGCTATCTGAAATAGGAGCGACGTAAATTGAACAAATGTGATCGAATTTCGCTGAATTCTTAAATTAACCATAATATAAAATTATCTAATCGGGTCTCTGATTGCCCTATCATAGAAGTTTAGTAGTGCATTTTACTCGCCATTTCATGCGCTTTCAGATGCCGCTTAGCACAATACGCTATCTGAAATGGGAGCGACGTAAATTGAACAAATATGATAGAATTTCGCTGAATTCTTAAATTAACCATAACATAAAATGATCTAATCGGGTCTCTGTTTGCCCTACCCTAGAAGTTTAATAGTGCAGTTTACTCGCCATTTCATGCGCTTTGAGATGCCGCTTAGCCCAATACGCTATCTGAAATAGGAGCGACGTAAGTTGAACAAATGTGATAGAATATCGCTGAATTCTTTTATTAACCATAATGTAAAATGATCTAATCGGGTCTCTGCTCGCCTTAGCCTAGAAGTTTAATAGTGCATTTTATTCGCCATTGCATGCGCTTTGAGATGCCGCTTAGCCGAATACGCTATCTGAAATAGGAGCGACGTAAATTGAACAAATGTGATAGAATTTCCCTGACATCTTATATTAAACAAAATATAAAATGATCTAGTCGGGTCTCTGATTGCCCTATCATAGAAGATTAGTAGTGCATTTTACTCGCCATTCCACGCGCTTTAAGATGCCGCCTAGCCCAGTACGCTATCTGAAATAGGAGCGACGTAACTTGAACAAATGTGATAGAATTACGCTGCATTCTTATATTAACCGTAATATAAAATGATCTAATCGGGTATCTGTTTGCCTTATCCTAGAAGTTTAATAGTGCATTATACTCGCCATTTCATGCGCTTCGAGATGACGCTTAGCTCAATACGCTATCTGAAATAGGAGCGACGAAAGTTGAACAAATGTGATAGAATTTCGCTGAATTATTTTATTAACCAGAATGTAAAATGATCTAATCGGGTCTCTGATTGCCCTAGCATAGAAGTTTAATAGTGCATTTTACTCGCCATTCCGAGCGCGTTAAGATGCCGCATAGCCCAATACGCTACCTGAAATAGGAGCGACGTAAATTGAACAAATGTGATAGAATTTCGCTGAATTCTTAAATTAACTATAATATAAAATGATCTAATCGGGTCACTGATTGCCCTACGCTAGAAGTTTAATAGTGCATTTTACTTGCCATTTCATGCGCTTTGAGATGCCGCTTAGCACAATACGCTATCTGAAATAGGAACGACGTAAATTGAACAAATGTGATAGAATTTCGCTGAATTCTTAAATTAACCATAATATAAAATGATCTAATCGGGTCCCTGTTTGCCCTACCCTAGAAGTTGAATAGTGCATTTCACTCGTAATTTCATGCGCTTTGAGATGCCGCTTAGCCCAATACGCTACCTGAAATAGGAGCGACGTAAATTGAACAAATGTGATAGAATTTCGCTGAATTCTTATATTAACCAAAGTATAAATTGATCTAATCTAGTCTCTGATTGCCCTATCATAGAAGGTTAATAGTGCATTTTACTCGCCATTCCACGCGCTTTAAGATGCCGCCTAGCCCAGTACGCTGTCTGAAATAGAAGCGACGCAAATTGAACAAGTGTGATAGAATCTCGCTGAATACTTATATTAACCTTAATGTAAAATGATCTAATCGGGTCTCTGTTCGCCCTACCCAAGAAGTTTAATAGTGCACTTCACTCGCCATTTCATGCGCATTGAGATGCCGCTTAGCCCAATACGCTATCTGAAATAGGAGCGACGTGAATTGAACAAATGTGATAGAATTTCCCTGAATTCTTATATTAACCCAAATATAAAATGATCTAATCGGGTCCCTGATTGCCCTATCATCGAAGTTAAATAGTGAATTTCACTCGCCTTTCCACGCGCTTTAAGATGCCGCCTAGCCCAGTACGCTATCTGAAATAGGAGCGACGTAAATTGAACAAATGTGATAGAATTTCCCTGAATTCTTAAATTAACCATAATATAAAATGATCTAATCGGGTTTCTGTTCGCCCTAGCCGAGAAGCTTAATAGTGCATTTTATTCGCCATTTCATGCGCTTTGAGATGCCGCTTAGCCCAATACGCTATCTGAAATAAGAGCGACGTAAATTGAACAAACGTGATAGGATTTCGCTGAATTCTTATATTAACCAAAATATAAAATGATCTAATCGGGTCTCCGATTGCCCTATCATAGAAGGCTAATAGTCCATTTTACTCGCTATTCCACGCGCTTTAAGATGCAGGCTAGCCTAGTAGGCTATCTGAAATAGGAGTGACGTAAATTCAACAAATGTGATAGAATTACGCTTAATTCTTATATTAACCGTAATATAAAATGATCTAATCGGGTCTCTCTTTCCCTTACCCTAGAAGTTTAACAGTGCACTTCACTCGCCATTTCATGCGCTTTGAGATGCCGCTTAGCCCAATACGCTACCTGAAATAGGAGCGACGTAAATTGAACAAATGTGATAGAATTTCGCTGAATCCTTATATTAACCAAAATATAAAGTGATCTGATCGGGTCTCTGATTGCCCTATCATAGAAGTTTAATAGTGCATTTTAGTCGCCATTCCGCGCGCTTTAAGATGACGCCTAGCCCAGTACGCTATCTGAAATAGGAGCGACGTAAATTGAACAAATGTGATAGAATTTCGCTGAATCCTTATATTAACTATAATATAAAATGATCAAATCGGGTCTCTGTCTGCCATACCCTAGAATTTTAATAGTGCATTTTATTCGGCATTTCATGCGCTTTCAGATGCCGCTTAGCCCAATACGCTATCTGAAATATCAGCGACGTAAATTGAACAAATGTGATAGAATTACGCTTAATTCTTATATTAACCGTAATATAAAATGATCTAATCGGGTCTCTCTTTCCCTTACCCTAGAAGTTTAACAGTGCACTTCACTCGCCATTTCATGCGCTTTGAGATGCCGCTTAGCCCAATACGCTACCTGAAATAGGAGCGACGTAAAATGAACAAATGTGATAGAATTTCGCTGAATCCTTATATTAACCAAAATATAAAGTGATCTAATCGGGTCTCTGATTGCCCTATCATCGAAGTTAAATAGTGAATTTCACTCGCCTTTCCACGCGCTTTAAGATGCCGCCTAGCCCAGTACGCTATCTAAAATAGGAGCGACGTAAGTTGAACAAATGTGATAGAATTACGCTTAATTCTTATATTAACCGTAATATACAATGATCTAATCGGGTCTCTGTTCGCCCTAGCCTAGACGTTTAATAGTGCATTTTACTCGCCCTTCCACGCGCTTTAAGATGCCGCCTAGCCCAGTACGCTATCTGAAATACGAGCGACGTAAGTTTAACAAATGTGATAGAATTACGCTGAATTCTTATATTAACCGTAATATAAAATGATCTAACCGGGTCCCTGTTTGCCTTACCCTAGAATTTTAATAGTGCATTTTACTCGCCATTCCACGCGCTTTAAGATGACGCCTAGCCCAGTACGCTATCTGAAATAGGAGCGACGTAAATTGAACAAATGTGATAGAATTTCGCTGAATTCTTATATTAACCAAAATATAAAATGATCTAATCGGGTCTCTTATTGCGCTATCATAGAAGTTTCATAGGGTATTTTACTCGCCATTCCACGCGCTTTAAGATGCCGCCCAGCCCAGTACGCTATCTAAAATAGGAGCGACGTAAGTTGAACAAATGTGATAGAATTACGCTTAATTCTTATATTAACCGTAATATAAAATGATCTAATCGGGTCTCTCTTTCCCTTACCCTAGAAGTTTAAGAGTGCACTTCACTCGCCATTGCATGCGCTTTGAGATGCCGCTTAGCCGAATACGCTATCTGAAATAGGAGCGACGTAAATTGAACAAATGTGATAGAATTTCCCTGAAATCTTATATTAAACAAAATATAAAATGATTTAGTCGGGTCTCTGATCGCCCATCATAAAAGGTTAATAGTGCATTCTACTCGCCATTCCACGCGCTTTAAGATGCCGCCTAGCCCAATACGCTATCTGAAATAGGAGCGACGTAAGTTGAACAAATGTGATAGAGTTTCGCTGAATTCTTAAATTAACCATAATATAAAATGATCTAGTCGGGTCTCTGATTGCCCTATCATAGAAGTTTAACAGTGCATTTCACTCATCATTTCATGCGCTTTGAGATGCCGCTTTGCCCAATAAGCTATCTGAAATAGGAGCGACGTAAATTGAACAAATGTGATAGAATTTCCCTGAAATCTTATATTAAACAAAATGTAAAATGATCTAATCGGATCTCTGTTCGCCCTAGCCTAGAAGTTTAATCGTGCATTTTACTCGCCATTTCATGCGCTTTGAGATGCCGCTTAGCCCAATACGCTATCTGAACTAGGAACGACGTAAATTGAACAAATGTGATAGAATTTTGCTGAATTCTTAAATTAACCATAATATAAAATGATATAATCGGGTCTCTGTTTGCCCTACCCTAGAAGTTTAATAGTGCATTTTACTCGCCATTTCATGCGCTTTGAGAAGCCGCATAGCACAATACGCTATCTGAAATAGGAGTCACGTAAATTGAAAAATGTGATAGAATTTCCCTGAATTCTTATATTAACCTTAATGTAAAATGATCTAATCGGGTCTCTGTTCGCCCTACCCTAGAAGTTTAATAGTGCATTTCACTCGTAATTGCATGCGCTTTGAGATGCCGCATAGCCCAATTAGCTATCTGAAATAGGAGCGACGTAAATTGAACAAATGTGATAGAATTTCGCTGAATTCTTGTATTAACCAAAATATAAAATGATCTAATCGGGTCTCTGATTGCCTTATCATAGAAGTTTAATAGTGCATTTCACTCGCCATTCCACGCGTTTTAAGATGCCGCCTAGCCCAGTACGCTATCTGAAATAGGAACGACGTAAATTGAACAAATGTGATAGAATTTTGCTGAATTCTTAAATTAACCATAATATAAACTGATCTAATCGGGTCTCTGTTTGCCCTACCCTAGAAGTTTAATAGTGCGTTTTACTCGCCATTTCATGCGCTTTCAGATGCCGCTTAGCCCAATACGCTATCTGAAATATCAAAGACGTAAATTGAACAAATGTGATAGAATTTCGCTGAATTCTTATATTACCCTTAATGTAAAATGATCTAATCGGGTCTCTGCTCGCCCTAGCCTAGAAGTTTAATAGTGCATTTTATTCGCCATTGCATGCGCTTTGAGATGCCGCTTAGCCGAATACGCTATCTGAAATATCAGCGACGTAAATTGAACAAATGTGAGAGAATTTCGCTGAATTCTTGTATTAACCAAAATATAAAATGATGTAATCGGGTCTCTGATTGCCCTATCATAGAAGTTTAATAGTGCATTTCACTTGCCATTCCACGCGCTTTAAGATGCCGCCTAGCCCAGTACGCTATCTTAAATAGGAACGACGTAAATTGAACAAATGTGATAGGATTTTGTAGAATTCTTAAATTAACCATAATATAAAATGATCTAATCGGGTCTCTGGTTGCCCTACCGTAGAAATTTAACAGTGCATTTTACTCGCCATTTCATGCGCTTTAAGATGCCGCCTAGCCCAGTACGCTATCTGAAATAGGAACGACGTAAATTGAACAAATGTGATAGAATTTTGCTGAATTCTTAAATTAACCATAATATAAACTGATCTAATCGGGTCTCTGTTTGCCCTACCCTCGAAGTTTAACAGTGCATTTTACTCGCCATTCCACGCGCTTTAAGATGCCGCCTAGCCCAGTACGCTAACAGAAATAGGAACGACGTAAATTGAAGAAATGTGATAGGATTTTGCAGAATTCTTAAATTAACCATAATATAAAATTATCTAATCGGGTCTCTGGTTGCCCTACCCTAGAAATTTAACAGTGCATTTTACTCGCCATTTCATGCGCTTTGAGATGCCGCTTAACCCAATACGCTATCTGAAATAGGAGCGACGTAAGTTGAACAAATGTGATAGAATTTCGCTTAATTCTTTTATTAACCATAATGTAAAATGATCTAATCGGGTCTCTGATTGCCCTATCATAGAAGTTTAGTAGTGCATTTTACTCGCCATTCCACGCGCTTTAAGAAGCCGCCTAGCCTGTAGGCTATCTGAAATAGAAGCGACGAAAGTTGAACAAATGTGATAGAATTACGCTGCATTCTTATATTAACCGTAATATAAAATGATCTAATCGGGTCTCTGTTTGCCTTATCCTAGAAGCTTAATAGTGCATTATACTCGCCATTTCATGCTCTTTGAGATGCCACTTAGCCCAATGCGCTATCTGAAATAGGAGCGACGTAAGTTGAACAAATGTGATAGAATTTCGCTGAATTCTTTTATTAGCCATAATGTAAAATGATCTAATCGGATCTCTGCTCGCCCTAGCCTAGAAGTTTAATAGTGCATTTTATTCGCCATAGCATGCGCTTTGAGATGCCGCTTAGCCGAATACGCTATCTGAAATAGGAGCGACGTAAATAGAACAAATGTGATAGAATTTCCCTGAAATCTTATATTAAACAAAATATAAAATGATTTAGTCGGGTCTCTGATCGCCCTATCATAAAAGGTTAATAGTGCAATCTACTCGTCATTCCACGCGCTTTAAGATGCCGCCTAGCCCAATACGCTATCTGAAATAGGAGCGACGTAAATTGAACAAATGTGATCGAATTTCGCTGAATTCTTAAATTAACCATAATATAAAATTATCTAATCGGGTCTCTGATTGCCCTATCATAGAAGTTTAGTAGTGCATTTTACTCGCCATTTCATGCGCTTTCAGATGCCGCTTAGCACAATACGCTATCTGAAATGGGAGCGACGTAAATTGAACAAATATGATAGAATTTCGCTGAATTCTTAAATTAACCATAACATAAAATGATCTAATCGGGTCTCTGTTTGCCCTACCCTAGAAGTTTAATAGTGCAGTTTACTCGCCATTTCATGCGCTTTGAGATGCCGCTTAGCCCAATACGCTATCTGAAATAGGAGCGACGTAAGTTGAACAAATGTGATAGAATATCGCTGAATTCTTTTATTAACCATAATGTAAAATGATCTAATCGGGTCTCTGCTCGCCTTAGCCTAGAAGTTTAATAGTGCATTTTATTCGCCATTGCATGCGCTTTGAGATGCCGCTTAGCCGAATACGCTATCTGAAATAGGAGCGACGTAAATTGAACAAATGTGATAGAATTTCCCTGACATCTTATATTAAACAAAATATAAAATGATCTAGTCGGGTCTCTGATTGCCCTATCATAGAAGATTAGTAGTGCATTTTACTCGCCATTCCACGCGCTTTAAGATGCCGCCTAGCCCAGTACGCTATCTGAAATAGGAGCGACGTAACTTGAACAAATGTGATAGAATTACGCTGCATTCTTATATTAACCGTAATATAAAATGATCTAATCGGGTATCTGTTTGCCTTATCCTAGAAGTTTAATAGTGCATTATACTCGCCATTTCATGCGCTTCGAGATGACGCTTAGCTCAATACGCTATCTGAAATAGGAGCGACGAAAGTTGAACAAATGTGATAGAATTTCGCTGAATTATTTTATTAACCAGAATGTAAAATGATCTAATCGGGTCTCTGATTGCCCTAGCATAGAAGTTTAATAGTGCATTTTACTCGCCATTCCGAGCGCGTTAAGATGCCGCATAGCCCAATACGCTACCTGAAATAGGAGCGACGTAAATTGAACAAATGTGATAGAATTTCGCTGAATTCTTAAATTAACTATAATATAAAATGATCTAATCGGGTCACTGATTGCCCTACGCTAGAAGTTTAATAGTGCATTTTACTTGCCATTTCATGCGCTTTGAGATGCCGCTTAGCACAATACGCTATCTGAAATAGGAACGACGTAAATTGAACAAATGTGATAGAATTACGCTGAATTCTTAAATTAACCATAATATAAAATGATCTAATCGGGTCTCTGTTTGCCCTACCCTAGAAGTTGAATAGTGCATTTCACTCGTAATTTCATGCGCTTTGAGATGCCGCTTAGCCCAATACGCTACCTGAAATAGGAGCGACGTAAATTGAACAAATGTGATAGAATTTCGCTGAATTCTTATATTAACCAAAGTATAAATTGATCTAATCTAGTCTCTGATTGCCCTATCATAGAAGGTTAATAGTGCATTTTACTCGCCATTCCACGCGCTTTAAGATGCCGCCTAGCCCAGTACGCTGTCTGAAATAGAAGCGACGCAAATTGAACAAGTGTGATAGAATCTCGCTGAATACTTATATTAACCTTAATGTAAAATGATCTAATCGGGTCTCTGTTCGCCCTACCCAAGAAGTTTAATAGTGCACTTCACTCGCCATTTCATGCGCTTTGAGATGCCGCTTAGCCCAATACGCTACCTGAAATAGGAGCGACGTAAATTGAACAAATGTGATAGAATTTCGCTGAATCCTTATATTAACCAAAATATAAAGTGATCTGATCGGGTCTCTGATTGCCCTATCATAGAAGTTTAATAGTGCATTTTAGTCGCCATTCCACGCGCTTTAAGATGACGCTTAGCCCAGTACGCTATCTGAAATAGGAGCGACGTAAATTGAACAAATGTGATAGAATTTCGCTGAATCCTTATATTAACTATAATATAAAATGATCAAATCGGGTCTCTGTCTGCCATACCCTAGAATTTTAATAGTGCATTTTATTCGGCATTTCATGCGCTTTCAGATGCCGCTTAGCCCAATACGCTATCTGAAATATCAGCGACGTAAATTGAACAAATGTGATAGAATTACGCTTAATTCTTATATTAACCGTAATATAAAATGATCTAATCGGGTCTCTCTTTCCCTTACCCTAGAAGTTTAACAGTGCACTTCACTCGCCATTTCATGCGCTTTGAGATGCCGCTTAGCCCAATACGCTACCTGAAATAGGAGCGACGTAAAATGAACAGATGTGATAGAATTTCGCTGAATCCTTATATTAATCAAAATATAAAGTGATCTAATCGGGTCTCTGATTGCCCTATCATCGAAGTTAAATAGTGAATTTCACTCGCCTTTCCACGCGCTTTAAGATGCCGCCTAGCCCAGTACGCTATCTGAAATAAGAGCGACGTAAATTGAACAAACGTGATAGGATTTCGCTGAAATCTTATATTAACCAAAATATAAAATGATCTAATCGGGTCTCCGATTGCCCTATCATAGAAGGCTAATAGTCCATTTTACTCGCTATTCCACGCGCTCTAAGATGCAGGCTAGCCCAGTAGGCTATCTGAAATAGGAGCGACGTAAATTGAACAAATGTGATAGAATTTCGCTGAATCCTTATATTAACCATAATATAAAATGATCAAATCGGGTCTCTGTCTGCCATACCCTAGAATTTTAATAGTGCATTTTATTCGCCATTTCATGCGCTTTGAGATGCCGCTTAGCCCAATACGCTATCTGAAATATCAGCGACGTAAATTGAACAAATGTGATAGAATTTCGCTGAATTCTTATATTAACCTTAATGTAAAATGATCTAATCGGGTCTCTGTTCGCCCTACCCTAGAAGTTTAACAGTGCATTTCTCTCGTCATTTCATGCGCTTTGAGATGCCGCTTAGCCCTGTAACCTATCTGAAATAGGAGCGATGTTAATTGAACAAATGTAATAGAATTTCCCTGAAGTCTTATATTAAACAAAATATAAAATGATCTAATCGGGTCTCTGATTGCCCTATCATAGAAGTTTAGTAGTGCATTTTACTCGCCATTCCACGCGCTTTAAGGTGCCGCCTAGCCCAGTACGCTATCTAAAATAGGAGCGACGTAAGTTGAACAAATGTGATAGAATTACGCTTAATTCTTATATTAACCGTAATATAAAATGATCTAATCGGGTCTCTGTTTGCCTTATCCTAGAAGTTTAGTATTGCATTTTACTCGCCATTTCATATGCTTTGAGATGCCGCTTAGCCCAATACGCTATCAGAAATAGAAGCAACGTAAATTGAACAAATGTGATAGAACTTCCCTGAAATCTTATATTAAACAAAATATAAAATTATCTAATCCGGTCTCTGATTGGCCTATCATAGAAGTTTAGCAGTACATTTTACTCGCTATTCCACGCGCTTTAAGATGCCGCCTAGCCCAGTACGCTATCTAAAATAGGAGCGACGTAAGTTGAACAAATGTGATAGAATTACGCTGAATTCTTATATTAACGGTAATATAAAATGATCTAATCGGGTTTCTGATTGCCCTATCATAGAAGTTTAATAGTGCATTTTGCTCGTCATTTCATGCGCTTTGAGATGCCGCTTAGCCCAGTACGCTATCTGAAATAGGAACGACGTAAATTGAACAAATGTGATAGAATTTCCCTGAAATCTTATATTAAACAAAATATAAAATGATTTAGTCGGGTCTCTGATCGCCCTATCATAAAAGGTTAATAGTGCATTCTACTCGCCATTCCACGCGCTTTAAGATGCCGCCTAGCCCAATACGCTATCTGAAATAGGAGCGACGTAAGTTGAACAAATGTGATAGAGTTTCGCTGAATTCTTAAATTAACCATAATATAAAATGATCTAATCGGGTCTCTGTTTGCCCCACCCTAGAAGTTTAATAGCGCATATTACTCGCCATTTCATGCGCTTTGAGATGCCGCTTAGCCCAATACGCTATCTGAAATAGGATCGACGTAAATTGAACAAACGTGATAAAATTTCGCTGAATTCTTAAATTAACTATAATAGAAAATGATCTAATCGGGTCACTGATTGCCCTATCATAGAAGTTTAATAGTGCATTTTACTCGCCATTCCACGCGCTTTAAGTTACCGCCTAGCCCAGTACGCTATCTGAAATAGGAACGACGTAAATTGAACAAGTGTGATAGAATTTCGTTGAATTCTTAAATTAACCATAATATAAAATGATCAAATCGGGTCTCTGCCTGCCATACCCTAGAAGTTTAATAGTGCATTTTACTCGCCATTTCATCCGCTTTGAGATGCCGCTTAGCCCAATACGCTATCTGAAATAGGAGCGACGTAAATCGAACAAATGTGATAGAATTTCGTTGAATTCTTAAATTAACCATAATATACAATGATCTAATCGGGTCTCTGTTCGCCCTAGCCTAGACGTTTAATAGTGCATTTTACTCGCCCTTCCACGCGCTTTAAGATGCCGCCTAGCCCAGTACGCTATCTGAAATACGAGCGACGTAAGTTTAACAAATGTGATAGAATTACGCTGAATTCTTATATTAACCGTAATATAAAATGATCTAACCGGGTCCCTGTTTGCCTTACCCTAGAATTTTAATAGTGCATTTTACTCGCCATTCCACGCGCTTTAAGATGACGCCTAGCCCAGTACGCTATCTGAAATAGGAGCGACGTAAATTGAACAAATGTGATAGAATTTCGCTGAATCCTTATATTAACCAAAATATAAAATGATCTAATCGGGTCTCTTATTGCGCTATCATAGAAGTTTAACAGTGCATTTCACTCATCATTTCATGCGCTTTGAGATGCCGCTTTGCCCAATAAGCTATCTGAAATAGGAGCGACGTAAATTGAACAAATGTGATAGAATTTCCCTGAAATCTTATATTAAACAAAATGTAAAATGATCTAATCGGATCTCTGTTCGCCCTAGCCTAGAAGTTTAATCGTGCATTTTACTCGCCATTTCATGCGCTTTGAGATGCCGCTTAGCCCAATACGCTATCTGAACTAGGAACGACGTAAATTGAACAAATGTGATAGAATTTTGCTGAATTCTTAAATTAACCATAATATAAAATGATATAATCGGGTCTCTGTTTGCCCTACCCTAGAAGTTTAATAGTGCATTTTACTCGCCATTTCATGCGCTTTGAGAAGCCGCATAGCACAATACGCTATCTGAAATAGGAGTCACGTAAATTGAAAAATGTGATAGAATTTCCCTGAATTCTTATATTAACCTTAATGTAAAATGATCTAATCGGGTCTCTGTTCGCCCTACCCTAGAAGTTTAATAGTGCATTTCACTCGTAATTGCATGCGCTTTGAGATGCCGCATAGCCCAATTAGCTATCTGAAATAGGAGCGACGTAAATTGAACAAATGTGATAGAATTTCGCTGAATTCTTGTATTAACCAAAATATAAAATGATCTAATCGGGTCTCTGATTGCCTTATCATAGAAGTTTAATAGTGCATTTCACTCGCCATTCCACGCGCTTTAAGATGCCACCTAGCCCAGTACGCTATCTGAAATAGGAACGACGTAAATTGAACAAATGTGATAGAATTTTGCTGAATTCTTAAATTAACCATAATATAAACTGATCTAATCGGGTCTCAGTTTGCCCTACCCTAGAAGTTTAATAGTGCGTTTTACTCGCCATTTCATGCGCTTTCAGATGCCGCTTAGCCCAATACGCTATCTGAAATATCAGCGACGTAAATTGAACAAATGTGATAGAATTTCGCTGAATCCTTGTATTAACCAAAATATAAAATGATCTAATCGGGTCTCTGATTGCCCTATCATAGAAGTTTAATAGTGCATTTCACTCGCCATTCCACGCGCTTTAAGATGCCGCCTAGCCCAGTACGCTATCTGAAATAGGAACGACGTAAATTGAACAAATGTGATAGAATTTTGCTGAATTCGTAAATTAACCATAATATAAACTGATCTAATCGGGTCTCTGTTTGCCCTACCCTCGAAGTTTAACAGTGCATTTTACTCGCCATTCCACGCGCTTTAAGATGCCGCCTAGCCCAGTACGCTAACAGAAATAGGAACGACGTAAATTGAAGAAATGTGATAGGATTTTGCAGAATTCTTAAATTAACCATAATATAAAATTATCTAATCGGGTCTCTGGTTGCCCTACCCTAGAAATTTAACAGTGCATTTTACTCGCCATTTCATGCGCTTTGAGATGCCGCTTAACCCAATACGCTATCTGAAATAGGAGCGACGTAAGTTGAACAAATGTGATAGAATTTCGCTGAATTCTTTTATTAACCATAATGTAAAATGATCTAATCGGATCTCTGCTCGCCCTAGCCTAGAAGTTTAATAGTGCATTTTATTCGCCATAGCATGCGCTTTGAGATGCCGCTTAGCCGAATACGCTATCTGAAATAGGAGCGACGTAAATTGAACAAATGTGATAGAATTTCCCTGAAATCTTATATTAAACAAAATATAAAATGATTTAGTCGGGTCTCTGATCGCCCTATCATAAAAGGTTAATAGTGCAATCTACTCGTCATTCCACGCGCTTTAAGATGCCGCCTAGCCCAATACGCTATCTGAAATAGGAGCGACGTAAATTGAACAAATGTGATCGAATTTCGCTGAATTCTTAAATTAACCATAATATAAAATTATCTAATCGGGTCTCTGATTGCCCTATCATAGAAGTTTAGTAGTGCATTTTACTCGCCATTTCATGCGCTTTCAGATGCCGCTTAGCACAATACGCTATCTGAAATGGGAGCGACGTAAATTGAACAAATATGATAGAATTTCGCTGAATTCTTAAATTAACTATAATATAAAATGATCTAATCGGGTCACTGATTGCCCTACGCTAGAAGTTTAATAGTGCATTTTACTTGCCATTTCATGCGCTTTGAGATGCCGCTTAGCACAATACGCTATCTGAAATAGGAACGACGTAAATTGAACAAATGTGATAGAATTTCGCTGAATTCTTATATTAACCAAAGTATAAATTGATCTAATCTAGTCTCTGATTGCCCTATCATAGAAGGTTAATAGTGCATTTTACTCGCCATTCCACGCGCTTTAAGATGCCGCCTAGCCCAGTACGCTGTCTGAAATAGAAGCGACGCAAATTGAACAAGTGTGATAGAATCTCGCTGAATACTTATATTAACCTTAATGTAAAATGATCTAATCGGGTCTCTGTTCGCCCTACCCAAGAAGTTTAATAGTGCATGTCACTCGTCATTTCATGCGCTTTGAGATGACGCTTAACCCAATACGCTATCTGAAATAGGAGCGACGTAAGTTGAACAAATGTGACAGAATTACGCTGCATTCTTATATTCACCTTAATGTAAAATGATCTCTTCGGGTCTCTGTTCGCCCTACCCTAGAAGTATAATAGTGCATTTCACTCGTCATTTCATGCGCTTTGAGATGCCGCCTAGCCCAATACGCTATCTGAAATAGGAGCGACGTAAATTGAACAAATGTGATAGAATTTCGATGAATTCTTATATTAACCAAAGTATAAAATGATCTAGTCTGGTCTCTGATTGCCCTATCATAGAAGGTTAATAGTGCATTTTACTCGCCATTCCACACGCTTTGAGATGCCGCTTAGCCCAATACGCTATCTGAAATAGGAGCGACGTAAACTGAACAAATGTGATAGAATCACGCTGCATTCTTATATTAACCGTAATATAAAATGATCTAATCGGGTCTCTGTTTGCCCTATCATAGAAGTTGAATAGTATATTTTCCTCGCCATTCCACGCGCTTTAAGATGCCGCCTAGCCCACTACGCTATCTGAAATAGGAGCGACGTAAGTTGAACAAATGTGACAGAATTACGCAGCATTCTTATATTCACCTTAATGTAAAATGATCTCTTCGGGTCTCTGTTCGCCCTACCCTAGAAGTTTAATAGTGCATTTCACTCGTCATTTCATGCGCTTTGAGGTGTCTCTAAGCCCAATAAGCTATCTGTAATAGGAGCGACGTAAGTTGAACAAATGTGATAGAATTTCGCTGAATTCTTTTATTAACCATAATGTAAAATGATCTAATCGGGTCTCTGCTCGCCCTAGCCTAGAAGTTTAATAGTGCATTTTATTCGCCATTGCATGCGCTTTGAGATGCCGCTTAGCCGAATACGCTATATGAAATAGGAGCGACGTAAATTGAACAAATGTGATAGAATTTCGCTTAATTCTTTTATTAACCATAATGTAAAATGATCTAATCGGGTCTCTGATTGCCCTATCATAGAAGATTAGTAGTGCATTTTACTCACCATTCCACGCGCTTTAAGATGCCGCCTAGCCCTGTAGGCTATCTGAAATAGGAGCGACGAAAGTTGAACAAATGTGATAGAATTTCGCTGCATTCTTATATTAACCGTATTATAAAATGATCTAATCGGGTCTCTGTTTGCCTTATCCTAGAAGTTTAATAGTGCATTATACTCGCCACTCCACGCGCTTTAGGATGCCGTCTAGCCCAGTACGCTATCCGAAATAGGAGCGACGTAAATTGAACAAATGTGATAGAATTTTACTGAATTCTTAAATTAACCATAATATAAAATGATCTAATCGGGTCTCTGTTTGCCCTACCCTAGAAGTTTAATAGTGCATTTTACTCGCCATTTCATGCGCTTTGAGATGCCGCTTAACCCAATACGCTATCGGAAATAGGAGCAACGAAAGTTGAACAAATGTGATAGAATTTCGCTGAATTATTTTATTAACCAGAATGTAAAATGATCTAATCGGGTCTCTGTTCGCCCTAGCCTAGAAGTTTAATAGTGCATTTCACTCGTCATTTCATGCGCTTTCAGTTGCCGCTTAGCCCAACACGCTATCTGAAATAGGAGCGACGTAAATTGAACAAATGTGATAGAATTACGCTGCATTATTATATTAACCGTAATATAAAATGATCTAACCGGGTATCTGTTTGCCTTACCCTAGAAGTTTAATAGTGCATTATACTCGCCATTTCATGCGCTTCGAGATGCCGCTTAGCTCAACACGCTATCTGAAATAGGAGCGACGAAAGTTGAACAAATGTGATAGAATTTCGCTGAATTCTTAAATTAACCATAATATAAAATGATCTAATCGGGTCTCTGCTTGCCCTACCCTAGAAGTTTAATAGTGCATTTTACTCGTCATTTCATGCGCTTTGAGATGCCGCTTTGCCCAATACGCTATCTGAAATAGGAGCGACGTAAATTGAACGAATGTGATAGAATTTCGCTCAATTCTTAAATTAACCATAATATAAAATGATCTAATCGGGTCTCTGTTTGCCCTATCCTAGAACTTTAATAGTGCATTTTACTCGTCATTTCATGCGCTTTGAGATGCCGCTTAGCCTAATACGCTATCTGAAATTGGAGCGATATAAGTTGAACGAATGTGATAGAATTTCGCTGAATTCTTTTATTAACCATAATGTAAAACGATCTAATCGGATCTCTGTCCGCCCGAGTCTAGAACTTTAATAGTGCATTTTATTCACCATTTCATACGCTTTGAATGCCGCTTTGCCCAATACGCTATCTGAAATAGGAGCGACGTAAATTGAACAAATGTGATAGAATTTCACTGAATTCTTATATTAACCAAAATATAAAATGATCTAATCGGGTCTCTGATTGCCCTAGCATAGAAGTTTAATAGTGCATTTTACTCGCCATTCCGAGCGCGTTAAGATGCCGCATAGCCCAATACGCTATCTGAAATAGGAGCGACGTAAATTGAACAAATGTGATAGAATTTCGCTGAATTCTTAAATTAACCATAATATAAAATGATCTAATCGGGTCACTGATTGCCCTACCCTAGAAGTTTAATAGTGCATTTTACTTGCCATTTCATGCGCTTTGAGATGCCGCTTAGCACAATACGCTATCTGAAATAGGAACGACGTAAATTGAACAAATGTGATAGAATTTCGCTGAATTCTTATATTAACCAAAATATAAAATGATCTAATCTAGTCTCTGATTGCCCTATCATAGAAGGTTAATAGTGCATTTTACTCGCCATTCCACGCGCTTTAAGATGCCGCCTAGCCCAGTACGCTATCTGAAATAGGAGCGACGTAAATTGAACAAATGTGATAGAATTTCCGTGAATCCTTATATTAACCTTAATGTAAAATGATCTAATCGGGTCTCTGTTCGCCGTACCATAGAAGTCTAATGGTGCATTTCACTCGCCATTTCATGCGGTTTGTGATGCCGCTTAAACCAATACGCTATCTGAAATAGGAGCGACGTAAGTTGAACAAATGTGATAGAATTTCGCTGAATTCTTTTATTAACCATAATGTAAAATGATCTGATCGGGTCTCTGTTCGCCCTAGCCTAGAAGTTTAATAGTGCATTTTATTCGCCACTTCATGCGTTTTGAGATGCCGCTTAACCCAATACGCTATCTGAAATAGGAGCAACGAAAGTTGAACAAATGTGATAGAATTTCGCTGAATTATTTTATTAACCAGAATGTAAAATGATCTAATCGGGTCTCTGTTCGCCCTAGCCTAGAAGTTTAATAGTGCATTTCACTCGTCATTTCATGCGCTTTCAGTTGCCGCTTAGCCCAACACGCTATCTGAAATAGGAGCGACGTAAATTGAACAAATGTGATAGAATTACGCTGCATTATTATATTAACCGTAATATAAAATGATCTAATCGGGTCTCTGTTCGCCCTACCATAGAAGTCTAATGGTGCGTTTCACTCGCCATTTCAGGCGCTTTGTGATGCCGCTTAGCCCAATACGCTATCTGAAATAGGAGCGACGTAAGTTGAACAAATGTGATAGAATTTCGCTGAATTCTTTTATTAACCATAATGTAAAATGATCTGATCGGGTCTCTGTTCGCCCTAGCCTAGAAGTTTAATAGTGCATTTTATTCGCCACTTCATGCGCTTTGAGATGCCGCTTAGCCGAATACGCTATCTGAAATAGGAGCGACGCAAATTAAACAAATGTGATACTATTTCCCTGAAATCTTATATTAAACAAAATATAAAATGATCTAATCGGGTCTCTATTTGCCCTATCATAGAAGTTTAGTAATGCATTTTACTCGCCATTCCACGCGCTTTAAGATGCCGCCTAGCCCAGTACGCTATCTGAAATAGGAGCGACGTAACTTGAACAAATGTGATAGAATTACGCTGAATTCTTATATTAACCGTACTATAAAATGATCTAATCGGGTCTCTGTTTGCCTTATCCTAGAAGTTTAATAGCGCATTTTACTCGCCATTTCATGCGCTTTGAGATGCCGCTTAGCCCAATACGCTGTCTGGAATAGGAGCTACGTAAATTGAACAAATGTGATAGAATTCCCGTGAATTCTTATATTAACCTTAATGTAAAATGATGCAATCGGGTCTCTGTTCGCCCTACCATAGAAGTCTAATAGTGCGTTTCACTCGCCATTTCATGCGCTTTGAGATGCCGCTTAGCCCAATACGCTATCCGAAATAGGAGCGACGTAAGTTGAACAAATGTGATAGAATTACGCTGAATTCTTTTATTAACCATAATGTAAAATGATCTGATCGGGTCTCTGTTCGCCCTAGCCTAGCAGTTTAATAGTGCATTTTATTCGTCACTTCATGCGCTTTGAGATGCCGCTTAGCCGAATACGCTATCTGAAATAGGAGCGACGCAAATTAAACAAATGTGATACTATTTCCCTGAAATCTTATATTAAACAAAATATAAAATGATCTAATCGGGTCTCTGATTGCCCTATCATAGAAGTTTAGTAATGCATTTTACTCGCCATTCCACGCGCTTTAAGATGCCGCCTAGCCCAGTACGCTATCTGAAATAGGAGCGACGTAAGTTGAACAAATGAGATAGAATTTTGTTGAATTCTTAAATTAACCATAATATAAAATGATCTAATCGGGTCCCTGTTTGCCCTACCCTAGAAGTTTAATAGTGCATTTTAGTCGCCATTTCACGCGCATTGAGATGCCGCTTAGCCCAATACGCTATCTGAAATAGGAGCGACGTAAATTGAACAGATGTGATAGAATCTCCCTGAAATCTTATATTAACCATAATATAAAATGATTTGCTCGGGTCTCTGTTCGCCCTAGCCTAGAAGTTTAATAGTGCATTTTATTCGCCATTTCATGCGCTTTGAGATGCCGCTTAGCCCAATACGCTATCTGAAATTGGAGCGACGTAAATTGAACAAATGTGATAGAATTTCACTGAATTCTTAAATTAACCATAATATAAAATGATCTAATCGGGTCTCTGATTGCCCTATCATAGAATTTTTATAGTGCATTTTACTCGCCATTCCACGCGCCTTAAGATGCCGCTTAGCCCAATACGCTATCTGTAATAGGAGCGACGTAAATTTTACAAATGTGATAGAATTTCGTTGAATTCTTATATTAACCAAAATATAAAATGATCTAATCGGGTCTCTGATTACCCTATCATAGAAGTTTAATAGTGCATTTTACTCGCCATTCCACGCGCTTTAAGATGCCGCCTAGCACAGTACGCTATCTGAAATAGGAGCGACGTAACTTGAACAAATGTGATAGAATCACGCTGCATTCTTATATTAACCGTAATATAAAATGATCTAATCGGGTCTCTGTTTGCCTTATCCTAGAAGCATAATAGTGCATTATACTCGCCATTTCGTGCGCTTTTAGATGCCGCTTAGCCCAGGACGCTATCTGAAATAGGAACGACGTAAATTGAACAAATGTGAGAGAATTTTGCTGAATTCTTAAATTAACCATAATATAACATGATCTAATCGGGTCCCTGTTTGCCCTACCCTAGAAGTTTGATAGTGCATTTCACTCGTCATTTCATGCGCTTTGAGATGCCGCTTAGCCCAATACGCTATCTGAAAAAGGAGCGACGTAAATTGAACAAATGTGATAGAATTTCACTGAATTCTTATATTAACCTAAATATAAAATGATCTAATCGGGTCTCTGATTGCCCTAGGATAGAAGTTTAATAGTGCATTTTGCTCGCCATTTCATGCGCTTTGAGATGCCGCTGAGCCCAATACGCTATTTGAAATAGGAGCGACGTAAATTGAACAAATGTGCTAGAATTTCACTGAATTCTCATATTAACCAAAATATAAAATGATCTAATCGTGTCTCTGTTCGCCCTACCATAGAAGTCTAATGGTGCATTTCACTCGCCACTTCATGCGCTTTGAGATGCCGCTGAGCCCAATACGCTATTTGAAATAGGAGCGACGTAAATTGAACAAATGTGCTAGAATTTCACTGAATTCTTATATTAACCAAAATATAAAATGATCTAATCGTGTCTCTGTTCGCCCTACCATAGAAGTCTAATGGTGCATTTCACTCGCCATTTCATGCGCTTTGAGATGCCGCTTAGCCCAATACGCTATCTGAAAAAGGAGCGACGTAAATCGAACAAATGTGATAGAATTTCGTTGAATTCTTAAATTAACCATAATATACAATGATCTAATCGGGTCTCTGTTCGCCCTAGCCTAGACGTTTAATAGTGCATTTTACTCGCCCTTCCACGCGCTTAAAGATGCCGCCTAGCCCGGTACGCTATCTGAAATACGAGCGACGTAAGTTTAACAAATGTGATAGAATTACGCTGAATTCTTATATTAACCGTAATATAAAATGATCTAACCGGGTCCCTGTTTGCCTTACCCTAGAATTTTAATAGTGCATTTTACTCGCCATTCCACGCGCTTTAAGATGACGCCTAGCCCAGTACGCTATCTGAAATAGGAGCGACGTAAATTGAACAAATGTGATAGAATTTCGCTGAATCTCTATATTAACCAAAATATAAAATGATCTAATCGGGTCTCTTATTGCCCTATCATAGAAGTTTCATAGGGTATTTTACTCGCCATTCCACGCGCTTTAAGATGCCGCCTAGCCCAGTACGCTATCTGAAAAAGGAACGACGTAAATTGAACAAGTGTGATAGAATTTCGTTGAATTCTTAAATTAACCATAATATAAAATGATCAAATCGGGTCTCTGTCTGCCATACCCTAGAAGTTTAATAGTGCATTTTATTCGCCATTTCATGCGCTTTGAGATGCCGCTTAGCCCAATACGCTATCTGAAATAGGAGCGACGTAAATTGAACAAATGTGGTAGAATTTCGCTGAATCCTTATATTAACCAAAATATAAAATGATCTAATCGGGTCTCTTATTGCCCTACCGTAGAAGTTTAATAGTGCATTTTACTCGCCATTTCATGCGCTTTGAAATGCCGCTTGGCCCAATACGCTATCTGAAATAGGAGCGACGTAAATTGAACAAATGTGATAGAATTTCGTTGAATTCTTAAATTAACCATAATATAAAATGATCTAATCGGGTCTCTGTTTGTCCTACCCTAGAAGTTTAATAGTGCATTTTACTCGCCATTTCACGCGCATTGAGATGCCGCTTAGCCCAATACGCTATCTGAAATAGGAGCGACGTAAATTGAACAAATGTGATAGAATTTCCCTGAATTCTTATATTAACCCAAATATAAAATGATCTAATCGGGTCCCTGATTGCCCTATCATCGAAGTTAAATAGTGAATTTCACTCGCCTTTCCACGCGCTTTAAGATGCCGCCTAGCCCAGTACGCTATCTGAAATAGGAGCGACGTAAATTGAACAAATGTGATAGAATTTCCCTGAATTCTTAAATTAACCATAATATAAAATGATCTAATCGGGTTTCTGTTCGCCCTAGCCGAGAAGTTTAATAGTGCATTTTATTCGCCATTTCATGCGCTTTGAGATGCCGCTTAGCCCAATACGCTATCTGAAATAAGAGCGACGTAAATTGAACAAACGTGATAGGATTTCGCTGAATTCTTATATTAACCAAAATATAAAATGATCTAATCGGGTCTCCGATTGCCCTATCATAGAAGGCTAATAGTCCATTTTACTCGCTATTCCACGCGCTTTAAGATGCAGGCTAGCCTAGTAGGCTATCTGAAATAGGAGTGACGTAAATTCAACAAATGTGATAGAATTACGCTTAATTCTTATATTAACCGTAATATAAAATGATCTAATCGGGTCTCTCTTTCCCTTACCCTAGAAGTTTAACAGTGCACTTCACTCGCCATTTCATGCGCTTTGAGATGCCGCTTAGCCCAATACGCTACCTGAAATAGGAGCGACGTAAATTGAACAAATGTGATAGAATTTCGCTGAATCCTTATATTAACCAAAATATAAAGTGATCTGATCGGGTCTCTGATTGCCCTATCATAGAAGTTTAATAGTGCATTTTAGTCGCCATTCCACGCGCTTTAAGATGACGCCTAGCCCAGTACGCTATCTGAAATAGGAGCGACGTAAATTGAACAAATGTGATAGAATTTCGCTGAATCCTTATATTAACTATAATATAAAATGATCAAATCGGGTCTCTGTCTGCCATACCCTAGAATTTTAATAGTGCATTTTATTCGGCATTTCATGCGCTTTCAGATGCCGCTTAGCCCAATACGCTATCTGAAATATCAGCGACGTAAATTGAACAAATGTGATAGAATTACGCTTAATTCTTATATTAACCGTAATATAAAATGATCTAATCGGGTCTCTCTTTCCCTTGCCCTAGAAGTTTAACAGTGCACTTCACTCGCCATTTCATGCGCTTTGAGATGCCGCTTAGCCCAATACGCTACCTGAAATAGAAGCGACGTAAAATGAACAAATGTGATAGAATTTCGCTGAATCCTTATATTAACCAAAATATAAAGTGATCTAATCGGGTCTCTGATTGCCCTATCATCGAAGTTAAATAGTGAATTTCACTCGCCTTTCCACGCGCTTTAAGATGCCGCCTAGCCCAGTACGCTATCTAAAATAGGAGCGACGTAAGTTGAACAAATGTGATAGAATTACGCTTAATTCTTATATTAACCGTAATATACAATGATCTAATCGGGTCTCTGTTCGCCCTAGCCTAGACGTTTAATAGTGCATTTTACTCGCCCTTCCACGCGCTTTAAGATGCCGCCTAGCCCAGTACGCTATCTGAAATACGAGCGACGTAAGTTTAACAAATGTGATAGAATTACGCTGAATTCTTATATTAACCGTAATATAAAATGATCTAACCGGGTCCCTGTTTGCCTTACCCTAGAATTTTAATAGTGCATTTTACTCGCCATTCCACGCGCTTTAAGATGACGCCTAGCCCAGTACGCTATCTGAAATAGGAGCGACGTAAATTGAACAAATGTGATAGAATTTCGCTGAATCCTTATATTAACCAAAATATAAAATGATCTAATCGGGTCTCTTATTGCGCTATCATAGAAGTTTCATAGGGTATTTTACTCGCCATTCCACGCGCTTTAAGATGCCGCCCAGCCCAGTACGCTATCTAAAATAGGAGCGACGTAAGTTGAACAAATGTGATAGAATTACGCTTAATTCTTATATTAACCGTAATATAAAATGATCTAATCGGGTCTCTCTTTCCCTTACCCTAGAAGTTTAAGAGTGCACTTCACTCGCCATTGCATGCGCTTTGAGATGCCGCTTAGCCGAATACGCTATCTGAAATAGGAGCGACGTAAATTGAACAAATGTGATAGAATTTCCCTGAAATCTTATATTAAACAAAATATAAAATGATTTAGTCGGGTCTCTGATCGCCCATCATAAAAGGTTAATAGTGCATTCTACTCGCCATTCCACGCGCTTTAAGATGCCGCCTAGCCCAATACGCTATCTGAAATAGGAGCGACGTAAGTTGAACAAATGTGATAGAGTTTCGCTGAATTCTTAAATTAACCATAATATAAAATGATCTAGTCGGGTCTCTGATTGCCCTATCATAGAAGTTTAACAGTGCATTTCACTCATCATTTCATGCGCTTTGAGATGCCGCTTTGCCCAATAAGCTATCTGAAATAGGAGCGACGTAAATTGAACAAATGTGATAGAATTTCCCTGAAATCTTATATTAAACAAAATGTAAAATGATCTAATCGGATCTCTGTTCGCCCTAGCCTAGAAGTTTAATCGTGCATTTTACTCGCCATTTCATGCGCTTTGAGATGCCGCTTAGCCCAATACGCTATCTGAACTAGGAACGACGTAAATTGAACAAATGTGATAGAATTTTGCTGAATTCTTAAATTAACCATAATATAAAATGATATAATCGGGTCTCTGTTTGCCCTACCCTAGAAGTTTAATAGTGCATTTTACTCGCCATTTCATGCGCTTTGAGAAGCCGCATAGCACAATACGCTATCTGAAATAGGAGTCACGTAAATTGAAAAATGTGATAGAATTTCCCTGAATTCTTATATTAACCTTAATGTAAAATGATCTAATCGGGTCTCTGTTCGCCCTACCCTAGAAGTTTAATAGTGCATTTCACTCGTAATTGCATGCGCTTTGAGATGCCGCATAGCCCAATTAGCTATCTGAAATAGGAGCGACGTAAATTGAACAAATGTGATAGAATTTCGCTGAATTCTTGTATTAACCAAAATATAAAATGATCTAATCGGGTCTCTGATTGCCTTATCATAGAAGTTTAATAGTGCATTTCACTCGCCATTCCACGCGCTTTAAGATGCCGCCTAGCCCAGTACGCTATCTGAAATAGGAACGACGTAAATTGAACAAATGTGATAGAATTTTGCTGAATTCTTAAATTAACCATAATATAAACTGATCTAATCGGGTCTCTGTTTGCCCTACCCTAGAAGTTTAATAGTGCGTTTTACTCGCCATTTCATGCGCTTTCAGATGCCGCTTAGCCCAATACGCTATCTGAAATATCAAAGACGTAAATTGAACAAATGTGATAGAATTTCGCTGAATTCTTATATTACCCTTAATGTAAAATGATCTAATCGGGTCTCTGCTCGCCCTAGCCTAGAAGTTTAATAGTGCATTTTATTCGCCATTGCATGCGCTTTGAGATGCCGCTTAGCCGAATACGCTATCTGAAATATCAGCGACGTAAATTGAACAAATGTGAGAGAATTTCGCTGAATTCTTGTATTAACCAAAATATAAAATGATGTAATCGGGTCTCTGATTGCCCTATCATAGAAGTTTAATAGTGCATTTCACTTGCCATTCCACGCGCTTTAAGATGCCGCCTAGCCCAGTACGCTATCTTAAATAGGAACGACGTAAATTGAACAAATGTGATAGGATTTTGTAGAATTCTTAAATTAACCATAATATAAAATGATCTAATCGGGTCTCTGGTTGCCCTACCGTAGAAATTTAACAGTGCATTTTACTCGCCATTTCATGCGCTTTAAGATGCCGTCTAGCCCAGTACGCTATCTGAAATAGGAACGACGTAAATTGAACAAATGTGATAGAATTTTGCTGAATTCGTAAATTAACCATAATATAAACTGATCTAATCGGGTCTCTGTTTGCCCTACCCTCGAAGTTTAACAGTGCATTTTACTCGCCATTCCACGCGCTTTAAGATGCCGCCTAGCCCAGTACGCTAACAGAAATAGGAACGACGTAAATTGAAGAAATGTGATAGGATTTTGCAGAATTCTTAAATTAACCATAATATAAAATTATCTAATCGGGTCTCTGGTTGCCCTACCCTAGAAATTTAACAGTGCATTTTACTCGCCATTTCATGCGCTTTGAGATGCCGCTTAACCCAATACGCTATCTGAAATAGGAGCGACGTAAGTTGAACAAATGTGATAGAATTTCGCTTAATTCTTTTATTAACCATAATGTAAAATGATCTAATCGGGTCTCTGATTGCCCTATCATAGAAGTTTAGTAGTGCATTTTACTCGCCATTCCACGCGCTTTAAGAAGCCGCCTAGCCTGTAGGCTATCTGAAATAGAAGCGACGAAAGTTGAACAAATGTGATAGAATTACGCTGCATTCTTATATTAACCGTAATATAAAATGATCTAATCGGGTCTCTGTTTGCCTTATCCTAGAAGCTTAATAGTGCATTATACTCGCCATTTCATGCTCTTTGAGATGCCAGTTAGCCCAATGCGCTATCTGAAATAGGAGCGACGTAAGTTGAACAAATGTGATAGAATTTCGCTGAATTCTTTTATTAACCATAATGTAAAATGATCTAATCGGATCTCTGCTCGCCCTAGCCTAGAAGTTTAATAGTGCATTTTATTCGCCATAGCATGCGCTTTGAGATGCCGCTTAGCCGAATACGCTATCTGAAATAGGAGCGACGTAAATAGAACAAATGTGATAGAATTTCCCTGAAATCTTATATTAAACAAAATATAAAATGATTTAGTCGGGTCTCTGATCGCCCTATCATAAAAGGTTAATAGTGCAATCTACTCGTCATTCCACGCGCTTTAAGATGCCGCCTAGCCCAATACGCTATCTGAAATAGGAGCGACGTAAATTGAACAAATGTGATCGAATTTCGCTGAATTCTTAAATTAACCATAATATAAAATTATCTAATCGGGTCTCTGATTGCCCTATCATAGAAGTTTAGTAGTGCATTTTACTCGCCATTTCATGCGCTTTCAGATGCCGCTTAGCACAATACGCTATCTGAAATGGGAGCGACGTAAATTGAACAAATATGATAGAATTTCGCTGAATTCTTAAATTAACCATAACATAAAATGATCTAATCGGGTCTCTGTTTGCCCTACCCTAGAAGTTTAATAGTGCAGTTTACTCGCCATTTCATGCGCTTTGAGATGCCGCTTAGCCCAATACGCTATCTGAAATAGGAGCGACGTAAGTTGAACAAATGTGATAGAATATCGCTGAATTCTTTTATTAACCATAATGTAAAATGATCTAATCGGGTCTCTGCTCGCCTTAGCCTAGAAGTTTAATAGTGCATTTTATTCGCCATTGCATGCGCTTTGAGATGCCGCTTAGCCGAATACGCTATCTGAAATAGGAGCGACGTAAATTGAACAAATGTGATAGAATTTCCCTGACATCTTATATTAAACAAAATATAAAATGATCTAGTCGGGTCTCTGATTGCCCTATCATAGAAGATTAGTAGTGCATTTTACTCGCCATTCCACGCGCTTTAAGATGCCGCCTAGCCCAGTACGCTATCTGAAATAGGAGCGACGTAACTTGAACAAATGTGATAGAATTACGCTGCATTCTTATATTAACCGTAATATAAAATGATCTAATCGGGTATCTGTTTGCCTTATCCTAGAAGTTTAATAGTGCATTATACTCGCCATTTCATGCGCTTCGAGATGACGCTTAGCTCAATACGCTATCTGAAATAGGAGCGACGAAAGTTGAACAAATGTGATAGAATTTCGCTGAATTATTTTATTAACCAGAATGTAAAATGATCTAATCGGGTCTCTGATTGCCCTAGCATAGAAGTTTAATAGTGCATTTTACTCGCCATTCCGAGCGCGTTAAGATGCCGCATAGCCCAATACGCTACCTGAAATAGGAGCGACGTAAATTGAACAAATGTGATAGAATTTCGCTGAATTCTTAAATTAACTATAATATAAAATGTTCTAATCGGGTCACTGATTGCCCTACGCTAGAAGTTTAATAGTGCATTTTACTTGCCATTTCATGCGCTTTGAGATGCCGCTTAGCACAATACGCTATCTGAAATAGGAACGACGTAAATTGAACAAATGTGATAGAATTTCGCTGAATTCTTAAATTAACCATAATATAAAATGATCTAATCGGGTCCCTGTTTGCCCTACCCTAGAAGTTGAATAGTGCATTTCACTCGTAATTTCATGCGCTTTGAGATGCCGCTTAGCCCAATACGCTACCTGAAATAGGAGCGACGTAAATTGAACAAATGTGATAGAATTTCGCTGAATTCTTATATTAACCAAAGTATAAATTGATCTAATCTAGTCTCTGATTGCCCTATCATAGAAGGTTAATAGTGCATTTTACTCGCCATTCCACGCGCTTTAAGATGCCGCCTAGCCCAGTACGCTGTCTGAAATAGAAGCGACGCAAATTGAACAAGTGTGATAGAATCTCGCTGAATACTTATATTAACCTTAATGTAAAATGATCTAATCGGGTCTCTGTTCGCCCTACCCAAGAAGTTTAATAGTGCACTTCACTCGCCATTTCATGCGCTTTGAGATGCCGCTTAGCCCAATACGCTACCTGAAATAGGAGCGACGTAAATTGAACAAATGTGATAGAATTTCGCTGAATCCTTATATTAACCAAAATATAAAGTGATCTGATCGGGTCTCTGATTGCCCTATCATAGAAGTTTAATAGTGCATTTTAGTCGCCATTCCACGCGCTTTAAGATGACGCCTAGCCCAGTACGCTATCTGAAATAGGAGCGACGTAAATTGAACAAATGTGATAGAATTTCGCTGAATCCTTATATTAACTATAATATAAAATGATCAAATCGGGTCTCTGTCTGCCATACCCTAGAATTTTAATAGTGCATTTTATTCGGCATTTCATGCGCTTTCAGATGCCGCTTAGCCCAATACGCTATCTGAAATATCAGCGACGTAAATTGAACAAATGTGATAGAATTACGCTTAATTCTTATATTAACCGTAATATAAAATGATCTAATCGGGTCTCTCTTTCCCTTACCCTAGAAGTTTAACAGTGCACTTCACTCGCCATTTCATGCGCTTTGAGATGCCGCTTAGCCCAATACGCTACCTGAAATAGGAGCGACGTAAAATGAACAAATGTGATAGAATTTCGCTGAATCCTTATATTAATCAAAATATAAAGTGATCTAATCGGGTCTCTGATTGCCCTATCATCGAAGTTAAATAGTGAATTTCACTCGCCTTTCCACGCGCTTTAAGATGCCGCCTAGCCCAGTACGCTATCTGAAATAAGAGCGACGTAAATTGAACAAACGTGATAGGATTTCGCTGAAATCTTATATTAACCAAAATATAAAATGATCTAATCGGGTCTCCGATTGCCCTATCATAGAAGGCTAATAGTCCATTTTACTCGCTATTCCACGCGCTCTAAGATGCAGGCTAGCCCAGTAGGCTATCTGAAATAGGAGCGACGTAAATTGAACAAATGTGATAGAATTTCGCTGAATCCTTATATTAACCATAATATAAAATGATCAAATCGGGTCTCTGTCTGCCATAACCTAGAATTTTAATAGTGCATTTTATTCGCCATTTCATGCGCTTTGAGATGCCGCTTAGCCCAATACGCTATCTGAAATATCAGCGACGTAAATTGAACAAATGTGATAGAATTTCGCTGAATTCTTATATTAACCTTAATGTAAAATGATCTAATCGGGTCTCTGTTCGCCCTACCCTAGAAGTTTAACAGTGCATTTCTCTCGTCATTTCATGCGCTTTGAGATGCCGCTTAGCCCTGTAACCTATCTGAAATAGGAGCGATGTTAATTGAACAAATGTAATAGAATTTCCCTGAAGTCTTATATTAAACAAAATATAAAATGATCTAATCGGGTCTCTGATTGCCCTATCATAGAAGTTTAGTAGTGCATTTTACTCGCCATTCCACGCGCTTTAAGGTGCCGCCTAGCCCAGTACGCTATCTAAAATAGGAGCGACGTAAGTTGAACAAATGTGATAGAATTACGCTGAATTCTTATATTAACCGTAATATAAAATGATCTAATCGGGTCTCTGTTTGCCTTATCCTAGAAGTTTAGTATTGCATTTTACTCGCCATTTCATATGCTTTGAGATGCCGCTTAGCCCAATACGCTATCAGAAATAGAAGCAACGTAAATTGAACAAATGTGATAGAACTTCCCTGAAATCTTATATTAAACAAAATATAAAATTATCTAATCCGGTCTCTGATTGGCCTATCATAGAAGTTTAGCAGTACATTTTACTCGCTATTCCACGCGCTTTAAGATGCCGCCTAGCCCAGTACGCTATCTAAAATAGGAGCGACGTAAGTTGAACAAATGTGATAGAATTACGCTGAATTCTTATATTAACGGTAATATAAAATGATCTAATCGGGTTTCTGATTGCCCTATCATAGAAGTTTAATAGTGCATTTTGCTCGTCATTTCATGCGCTTTGAGATGCCGCTTAGCCCAGTACGCTATCTGAAATAGGAACGACGTAAATTGAACAAATGTGATAGAATTTCCCTGAAATCTTATATTAAACAAAATATAAAATGATTTAGTCGGGTCTCTGATCGCCCTATCATAAAAGGTTAATAGTGCATTCTACTCGCCATTCCACGCGCTTTAAGATGCCGCCTAGCCCAATACGCTATCTGAAATAGGAGCGACGTAAGTTGAACAAATGTGATAGAGTTTCGCTGAATTCTTAAATTAACCATAATATAAAATGATCTAATCGGGTCTCTGTTTGCCCCACCCTAGAAGTTTAATAGCGCATATTACTCGCCATTTCATGCGCTTTGAGATGCCGCTTAGCCCAATACGCTATCTGAAATAGGATCGACGTAAATTGAACAAATGTGATAAAATTTCGCTGAATTCTTAAATTAACTATAATAGAAAATGATCTAATCGGGTCACTGATTGCCCTATCATAGAAGTTTAATAGTGCATTTTACTCGCCATTCCACGCGCTTTAAGTTACCGCCTAGCCCAGTACGCTATCTGAAATAGGAACGACGTAAATTGAACAAGTGTGATAGAATTTCGTTGAATTCTTAAATTAACCATAATATAAAATGATCAAATCGGGTCTCTGCCTGCCATACCCTAGAAGTTTAATAGTGCATTTTACTCGCCATTTCATCCGCTTTGAGATGCCGCTTAGCCCAATACGCTATCTGAAATAGGAGCGACGTAAATCGAACAAATGTGATAGAATTTCGTTGAATTCTTAAATTAACCATAATATACAATGATCTAATCGGGTCTCTGTTCGCCCTAGCCTAGACGTTTAATAGTGCATTTTACTCGCCCTTCCACGCGCTTTAAGATGCCGCCTAGCCCAGTACGCTATCTGAAATACGAGCGACGTAAGTTTAACAAATGTGATAGAATTACGCTGAATTCTTATATTAACCGTAATATAAAATGATCTAACCGGGTCCCTGTTTGCCTTACCCTAGAATTTTAATAGTGCATTTTACTCGCCATTCCACGCGCTTTAAGATGACGCCTAGCCCAGTACGCTATCTGAAATAGGAGCGACGTAAATTGAACAAATGTGATAGAATTTCGCTGAATCCTTATATTAACCAAAATATAAAATGATCTAATCGGGTCTCTTATTGCGCTATCATAGAAGTTTCATAGGGTATTTTACTCGCCATTCCACGCGCTTTAAGATGCCGCCTAGCCCAGTACGCTATCTAAAATAGGAGCGACGTAAGTTGAACAAATGTGATAGAATTACGCTTAATTCTTATATTAACCGTAATATAAAATGATCTAATCGGGTCTCTCTTTCCCTTACCCTAGAAGTTTAAGAGTGCACTTCACTCGCCATTGCATGCGCTTTGAGATGCCGCTTAGCCGAATACGCTATCTGAAATAGGAGCGACGTAAATTGAACAAATGTGATAGAATTTCCCTGAAATCTTATATTAAACAAAATATAAAATGATTTAGTCGGGTCTCTGATTGCCTTATCATAAAAGGTTAATAGTGCATTTCACTCGCCATTCCACGCGCTTTAAGATGCCGCCTAGCCCAGTACGCTATCTGAAATAGGAACGACGTAAATTGAACAAATGTGATAGAATTTTGCTGAATTCTTAAATTAACCATAATATAAACTGATCTAATCGGGTCTCAGTTTGCCCTACCCTAGAAGTTTAATAGTGCGTTTTACTCGCCATTTCATGCGCTTTCAGATGCCGCTTAGCCCAATACGCTATCTGAAATATCAAAGACGTAAATTGAACAAATGTGATAGAATTTCGCTGAATTCTTATATTACCCTTAATGTAAAATGATCTAATCGGGTCTCTGCTCGCCCTAGCCCAGAAGTTTAATAGTGCATTTTATTCGCCATTGCATGCGCTTTGAGATGCCGCTTAGCCGAATACGCTATCTGAAATATCAGCGACGTAAATTGAACAAATGTGAGAGAATTTCGCTGAATTCTTGTATTAACCAAAATATAAAATGATGTAATCGGGTCTCTGATTGCCCTATCATAGAAGTTTAATAGTGCATTTCACTTGCCATTCCACGCGCTTTAAGATGCCGCCTAGCCCAGTACGCCATCTTAAATAGGAACGACGTAAATTGAACAAATGTGATAGGATTTTGCAGAATTCTTAAATTAACCATAATATAAAATGATCTAATCGGGTCTCTGGTTGCCCTACCGTAGAAATTTAAGAGTGCATTTTACTCGCCATTTCATGCGCTTTGAGTTGCCGCTTAGCCCAATACGCTATCTGAAATAGGTGCGACGTAAGTTGAACAAATGTGATAGAATTTCGCTGAATTCTTTTATTAACCATAATGTAAAATGATCTAATCGGATCTCTGCTCGCCCTAGCCTAGAAGTTTAATAGTGCATTTTATTCGCCATAGCATGCGCTTTGAGATGCCGCTTAGCCGAATACGCTATCTGAAATAGGAGCGACGTAAATTGAACAAATGTGATAGAATTTCCCTGAAATCTTATATTAAACAAAATATAAAATGATTTAGTCGGGTCTCTGATCGCCCTATCATAAAAGGTTAATAGTGCAATCTACTCGTCATTCCACGCGCTTTAAGATGCCGCCTAGCCCAATACGCTATCTGAAATAGGAGCGACGTAAATTGAACAAATGTGATCGAATTTCGCTGAATTCTTAAATTAACCATAATATAAAATTATCTAATCGGGTCTCTGATTGCCCTATCATAGAAGTTTAGTAGTGCATTTTACTCGCCATTTCATGCGCTTTCAGATGCCGCTTAGCACAATACGCTATCTGAAATGGGAGCGACGTAAATTGAACAAATATGATAGAATTTCGCTGAATTCTTAAATTAACTATAATATAAAATGATCTAATCGGGTCACTGATTGCCCTACGCTAGAAGTTTAATAGTGCATTTTACTTGCCATTTCATGCGCTTTGAGATGCCGCTTAGCACAATACGCTATCTGAAATAGGAACGACGTAAATTGAACAAATGTGATAGAATTTCGCTGAATTCTTATATTAACCAAAGTATAAATTGATCTAATCTAGTCTCTGATTGCCCTATCATAGAAGGTTAATAGTGCATTTTACTCGCCATTCCACGCGCTTTAAGATGCCGCCTAGCCCAGTACGCTGTCTGAAATAGAAGCGACGCAAATTGAACAAGTGTGATAGAATCTCGCTGAATACTTATATTAACCTTAATGTAAAATGATCTAATCGGGTCTCTGTTCGCCCTACCCAAGAAGTTTAATAGTGCATGTCACTCGTCATTTCATGCGCTTTGAGATGACGCTTAACCCAATACGCTATCTGAAATAGGAGCGACGTAAGTTGAACAAATGTGACAGAATTACGCTGCATTCTTATATTCACCTTAATGTAAAATGATCTCTTCGGGTCTCTGTTCGCCCTACCCTAGAAGTATAATAGTGCATTTCACTCGTCATTTCATGCGCTTTGAGATGCCGCCTAGCCCAATACGCTATCTGAAATAGGAGCGACGTAAATTGAACAAATGTGATAGAATTTCGATGAATTCTTATATTAACCAAAGTATAAAATGATCTAGTCTGGTCTCTGATTGCCCTATCATAGAAGGTTAATAGTGCATTTTACTCGCCATTCCACACGCTTTGAGATGCCGCTTAGCCCAATACGCTATCTGAAATAGGAGCGACGTAAACTGAACAAATGTGATAGAATCACGCTGCATTCTTATATTAACCGTAATATAAAATGATCTAATCGGGTCTCTGTTTGCCGTAGCCTAGAAGTTTAATAGTGCATTTCACTCGTCATTTCATGCGCTTTGAGGTGTCTCTAAGCCCAATAAGCTATCTGTAATAGGAGCGACGTAAGTTGAACAAATGTGATAGAATTTCGCTGAATTCTTTTATTAACCATAATGTAAAATGATCTAATCGGGTCTCTGCTCGCCCTAGCCTAGAAGTTTAATAGTGCATTTTATTCGCCATTGCATGCGCTTTGAGATGCCGCTTAGCCGAATACGCTATATGAAATAGGAGCGACGTAAATTGAACAAATGTGATAGAATTTCGCTTAATTCTTTTATTAACCATAATGTAAAATGATCTAATCGGGTCTCTGATTGCCCTATCATAGAAGATTAGTAGTGCATTTTACTCACCATTCCACGCGCTTTAAGATGCCGCCTAGCCCTGTAGGCTATCTGAAATAGGAGCGACGAAAGTTGAACAAATGTGATAGAATTTCGCTGCATTCTTATATTAACCGTATTATAAAATGATCTAATCGGGTCTCTGTTTGCCTTATCCTAGAAGTTTAATAGTGCATTATACTCGCCACTCCACGCGCTTTAGGATGCCGTCTAGCCCAGTACGCTATCCGAAATAGGAGCGACGTAAATTGAACAAATGTGATAGAATTTTACTGAATTCTTAAATTAACCATAATATAAAATGATCTAATCGGGTCTCTGTTTGCCCTACCCTAGAAGTTTAATAGTGCATTTTACTCGCCATTTCATGCGCTTTGAGATGCCGCTTAACCCAATACGCTATCGGAAATAGGAGCAACGAAAGTTGAACAAATGTGATAGAATTTCGCTGAATTATTTTATTAACCAGAATGTAAAATGATCTAATCGGGTCTCTGTTCGCCCTAGCCTAGAAGTTTAATAGTGCATTTCACTCGTCATTTCATGCGCTTTCAGTTGCCGCTTAGCCCAACACGCTATCTGAAATAGGAGCGACGTAAATTGAACAAATGTGATAGAATTACGCTGCATTATTATATTAACCGTAATATAAAATGATCTAACCGGGTATCTGTTTGCCTTACCCTAGAAGTTTAATAGTGCATTATACTCGCCATTTCATGCGCTTCGAGATGCCGCTTAGCTCAACACGCTATCTGAAATAGGAGCGACGAAAGTTGAACAAATGTGATAGAATTTTGCTGAATTCTTAAATTAACCATAATATAAAATGATCTAATCGGGTCTCTGCTTGCCCTACCCTAGAAGTTTAATAGTGCATTTTACTCGTCATTTCATGCGCTTTGAGATGCCGCTTTGCCCAATACGCTATCTGAAATAGGAGCGACGTAAATTGAACGAATGTGATAGAATTTCGCTCAATTCTTAAATTAACCATAATATAAAATGATCTAATCGGGTCTCTGTTTGCCCTATCCTAGAACTTTAATAGTGCATTTTACTCGTCATTTCATGCGCTTTGAGATGCCGCTTAGCCTAATACGCTATCTGAAATTGGAGCGATATAAGTTGAACGAATGTGATAGAATTTCGCTGAATTCTTTTATTAACCATAATGTAAAACGATCTAATCGGATCTCTGTCCGCCCGAGTCTAGAACTTTAATAGTGCATTTTATTCACCATTTCATACGCTTTGAATGCCGCTTTGCCCAATACGCTATCTGAAATAGGAGCGACGTAAATTGAACAAATGTGATAGAATTTCACTGAATTCTTATATTAACCAAAATATAAAATGATCTAATCGGGTCTCTGATTGCCCTAGCATAGAAGTTTAATAGTGCATTTTACTCGCCATTCCGAGCGCGTTAAGATGCCGCATAGCCCAATACGCTATCTGAAATAGGAGCGACGTAAATTGAACAAATGTGATAGAATTTCGCTGAATTCTTAAATTAACCATAATATAAAATGATCTAATCGGGTCACTGATTGCCCTACCCTAGAAGTTTAATAGTGCATTTTACTTGCCATTTCATGCGCTTTGAGATGCCGCTTAGCACAATACGCTATCTGAAATAGGAACGACGTAAATTGAACAAATGTGATAGAATTTCACTGAATTCTTATATTAACCAAAATATAAAATGATCTAATCTAGTCTCTGATTGCCCTATCATAGAAGGTTAATAGTGCATTTTACTCGCCATTCCACGCGCTTTAAGATGCCGCCTAGCCCAGTACGCTATCTGAAATAGGAGCGACGTAAATTGAACAAATGTGATAGAATTTCCGTGAATCCTTATATTAACCTTAATGTAAAATGATCTAATCGGGTCTCTGTTCGCCGTACCATAGAAGTCTAATGGTGCATTTCACTCGCCATTTCATGCGGTTTGTGATGCCGCTTAAACCAATACGCTATCTGAAATAGGAGCGACGTAAGTTGAACAAATGTGATAGAATTTCGCTGAATTCTTTTATTAACCATAATGTAAAATGATCTGATCGGGTCTCTGTTCGCCCTAGCCTAGAAGTTTAATAGTGCATTTTATTCGCCACTTCATGCGTTTTGAGATGCCGCTTAACCCAATACGCTATCTGAAATAGGAGCAACGAAAGTTGAACAAATGTGATAGAATTTCGCTGAATTATTTTATTAACCAGAATGTAAAATGATCTAATCGGGTCTCTGTTCGCCCTAGCCTAGAAGTTTAATAGTGCATTTCACTCGTCATTTCATGCGCTTTCAGTTGCCGCTTAGCCCAACACGCTATCTGAAATAGGAGCGACGTAAATTGAACAAATGTGATAGAATTACGCTGCATTATTATATTAACCGTAATATAAAATGATCTAACCGGGTATCTGTTTGCCTTACCCTAGAAGTTTAATAGTGCATTATACTCGCCATTTCATGCGCTTCGAGATGCCGCTTAGCTCAACACGCTATCTGAAATAGGAGCGACGAAAGTTGAACAAATGTGATAGAATTTTGCTGAATTCTTAAATTAACCATAATATAAAATGATCTAATCGGGTCTCTGCTTGCCCTACCCTAGAAGTTTAATAGTGCATTTTACTCGTCATTTCATGCGCTTTGAGATGCCGCTTTGCCCAATACGCTATCTGAAATAGGAGCGACGTAAATTGAACGAATGTGATAGAATTTCGCTCAATTCTTAAATTAACCATAATATAAAATGATCTAATCGGGTCTCTGTTTGCCCTATCCTAGAACTTTAATAGTGCATTTTACTCGTCATTTCATGCGCTTTGAGATGCCGCTTAGCCTAATACGCTATCTGAAATTGGAGCGATATAAGTTGAACGAATGTGATAGAATTTCGCTGAATTCTTTTATTAACCATAATGTAAAACGATCTAATCGGATCTCTGTCCGCCCGAGTCTAGAACTTTAATAGTGCATTTTATTCACCATTTCATACGCTTTGAATGCCGCGTTGCCCAATACGCTATCTGAAATAGGAGCGACGTAAATTGAACAAATGTGATAGAATTTCACTGAATTCTTATATTAACCAAAATATAAAATGATCTAATCGGGTCTCTGATTGCCCTAGCATAGAAGTTTAATAGTGCATTTTACTCGCCATTCCGAGCGCGTTAAGATGCCGCATAGCCCAATACGCTATCTGAAATAGGAGCGACGTAAATTGAACAAATGTGATAGAATTTCGCTGAATTCTTAAATTAACCATAATATAAAATGATCTAATCGGGTCACTGATTGCCCTACCCTAGAAGTGTAATAGTGCATTTTACTCGCCATTTCTTGCGCTTTGAGATGCCGCATAGCCCAATTAGCTGTACGAAATAGGAGCGACGTAAATTGAACAAATGTGATAGAATTTCGCTGAATTCTTGTATTAACCAAAATATAAAATGATGTAATCGGGTCTCTGATTGCCCTACCCTAGAAATTTAACAGTGCATTTTACTCGCCATTTCATGCGCTTTGAGTTGCCGCTTAGCCCAATACGCTATCTGAAATAGGAGCGACGTAAGTTGAACAAATGTGATAGAATTTCGCTTAATTCTTTTATTAACCATAATGTAAAATGATCGAATCGGGTCTCTGATTGCCCTATCATAGAAGTTTAGTAGTGCATTTTACTCGCCATTCCACGCGCTTTAAGAAGCCGCCTAGCCCTGTAGGCTATCTGAAATAGAAGCGACGAAAGTTGAACAAATGTGATAGAATTACGCTGCATTCTTATATTAACCGTAATATAAAATGATCTAATCGGGTCTCTGTTTGCCTTATCCTAGAAGTTTAATAGTGCATTATACTCGCCATTTCATGCGCTTTGAGATGCCGCTTAGCCCAATACGCTATCTGAAATACGTGCGACGTAAGTTGAACAAATGTGATAGAATTTCGCTGAATTCTTTTATTAACCATAATGTAAAATGATCTAATCGGGACTCTGCTCGCCCTAGCCTAGAAGTTTAATAGTGCATTTTATACGCCATTGCATGCGCTTTGAGATGCCGCTTAGCCGAATACGCCATCTGAAATAGGAGTGACGTAAATTGAACAAATGTGATAGAATTTCCCTGAAATCTTATATTAAACAAAATATAAAATGATCTAATCGGGTCTCTGATTGCCCTATCATAGAAGTTTAGTAGTGCATTTTACTCGCCCTTCCACGCGCTTTAAGATGCCGCCTAGCCCAGTACGCTATCTGAAATAGGAGCGACTTAAGTTGAACAAATGTGATAGAATTTTGCTGAATTCTTAAATTAACCATAATATAAAATGATCTAATCGGGTCTCTGTTTGCCCTACCCTAGAAGTGTAATAGTGCATTTTACTCGCCATTTCTTGCGCTTTGAGATGCCGCTTAGCCCAATACGCTATCTGAAATAGGAGCGACGTAAATTGAACAAATGTGATAGAATTTCGCTGAATTCTTAAATTAACCATAATATAAAATGATCTAATCGGGTCTCTGATTGCCCTATCATAGAAGATTAGTAGTGCATTTTACTCGTCATTCCACGCGCTTTAAGATGCCGCCTAGCCCAATACGCTATCTGAAATAGGAGCGACGTAAATTGAACAAATGTGATAGAATTTCGCTGAATTCTTAAATTAACCATAATATAAAATGATCTAATCGGGTCTCTGATTGCCCTATCATAGAAGATTAGTAGTGCATTTTACTCGCCATTCCACGCGCTTTAAGATGCCGCCTAGCCCTGTAGGCTATCTGAAATAGGAGCGACGAAAGTTGAACAAATGTGATAGAATTACGCTGCATTCTTATATTAACCGTAATATAAAATGATCTAATCGGCTCTCTGTTTGCCTTATCCTAGAAGTTTAATAGTGCATTATACTCGCCATTTCATGCGCTTTGAGATGCCGCTTCGCCCAGTACGCTATCTGAAATATCAAAGACGTAAATTGAACAAATGTGATAGAATTTCGCTGAATTCTTATATTACCCTTAATGTAAAATGATCTAATCGGGTCTCTGTTCGCCCTAGCCTAGAAGTTTAATAGTGCATTTCACTCGTCATTTCATGCGCTTTCAGTTGCCGCTTAGCCCAATACGCTATCTGAAATAGGAGCGACGTAAATTGAACAAATGTGATAGAATTTCCCTGAAAGCTTATATTAAACAAAATATAAAATGATCTAATCGGGTCTCTGATTGCCCTATCATAGAAGATTAGTAGTGCATTTTACTCGCCATTCCACGCGCTTTAAGATGCCGCCTAGCCCAGTACGCTATCTGAAATAGGAGCGACGTAACTTGAACAAATGTGATAGAATTACGCTGCATTCTTATATTAACCGTAATATAAAATGATCTAATCGGGTATCTGTTTGCCTTATCCTAGAAGTTTAATAGTGCATTATACTCGCCATTTCATGCGCTTCGAGATGCCGCTTAGCTCAATACGCTATCTGAAATAGGAGCGACGAAAGTTGAACAAATGTGATAGAATTTTGCTGAATTCTTAAATTAACCATAATATAAAATGATCTAATCGGGTCTCTGCTTGCCCTACCCTAGAAGTTTAATAGTGCATTTTACTCGTCATTTCATGCGCTTTGAGATGCCGCTTTGCCCAATACGCTATCTGAAATAGGAGCGACGTAAATTGAACGAATGTGATAGAATTTCGCTCAATTCTTAAATTAACCATAATGTAAAACGATCTAATCGGATCTCTGTCCGCCCGAGTCTAGAACTTTAATAGTGCATTTTATTCACCATTTCATACGCTTTGAATGCCGCTTTGCCCAATACGCTATCTGAAATAGGAGCGACGTAAATTGAACAAATGTGATAGAATTTCACTGAATTCTTATATTAACCAAAATATAAAATGATCTAATCGGGTCTCTGATTGCCCTAGCATAGAAGTTTAATAGTGCATTTTACTCGCCATTCCGAGCGCGTTAAGATGCCGCATAGCCCAATACGCTATCTGAAATAGGAGCGACGTAAATTGAACAAATGTGATAGAATTTCGCTGAATTCTTAAATTAACTATAATATAAAATGATCTAATCGGGTCACTGATTACCCTACCCTAGAAGTTTAATCGTGCATTTTACTTGCCATTTCATGCGCTTTGAGATGCCGCTTAGCACAATACGCTATCTGAAATAGGAACGACGTAAATTGAACAAATGTGATAGAATTTGGCTGAATTCTTAAATTAACCATAATATAAAATGATCTAATCGGGTCCCTGTTTGCCCTACCCTAGAAGTTGCATAGTGCATTTCACTCGTCATTTCATGCGCTTTGAGATGCCGCTTAGCCCAATACGCTATCTGAAATAGGAGCGACGTAAATTGAACAAATGTGATAGAATTTCGCTGAATTCTTATTTTAACCAAAGTATAAAATGATCTAATCTAGTCTCTGATTACCCTATCATAGAAGGTTAATAGTGCATTTTACTCGCCATTTCACGCGCTTTAAGTTGCCGCCTAGCCCAGTACGCTGTCTGAAATAGAAGCGACGCAAATTGAACAAGTGTGATAGAATCTCGCTGAATACTTATATTAACCTTAATGTAAAATGATCTAATCGGGTCTCTGTTCGCCCTACCCTAGAAGTTTAATAGTGAATTTTATTCGCCATTTCATGCGCTTTGAGATGCCGCATAGCCTAATACGCTATCTGAAATAGGAGCGACGTAAATTGAACAAATGTGATAGAATTTCCGTGAATTCTTATATTAACCTTAATGTAAAATGATCCAATCGGGTCTCTGTTCGCCCTACCATAGAAGTCTAATAGTGCATTTCACTCGCCATTTCATGCGCTTTGAGATGCCGCTTAGCCCAATACGCTATCTGAAATAGGAGCGACGTAACTTGAACAAATGTGATAGAATCACGCTGCATTCTTATATTAACCGTAATATAAAATGATCTAATCGGGACTCTGTTTGCCTTATCCTAGAAGTATAATAGTGCATTATACTCGCCATTTCATGCGCTTTTAGATGCCGCTTAGCCCAGGACGCTACCTGAAATAGGAACGACGTAAATTGAACAAATGTGAGAGAATTTTGCTGAATTCTTAAATTAACCATAATATAAAATGATCTAATCGGGTCCCTGTTTGCCCTACCCTAGAAGTTTAATAGTGCATTTCACTCGTCATTTCATGCGCTTTAAGATGCCGCCTAGCCCAGTACGCTATCTGAAATAGGAGCGACCTAAATTGAACGTATCTGATAGAATTTCGCTGAATTCTTAAATTAACTATAATATAAAATGATCTAATCGCGTCACTGATTGCCCTACGCTAGAAGTTTAATAGTGCATTTTAGTCGCCATTTCATGCGCCTTAAGATGCCGCATAGCACAATACGCTATCTGAAATAGGAGCGACGTAAATTGAACAAATGTGATAGAATTTCCATGAATTCTTATATTAACCTCAATATAAAATGATCTAATCGGGTCTCTGTTCGCCCTACCATAGAAGTCTTATAGTGCATTTCACTCGCCATTTCATGCGCTTTGAGATGCCGCTTAGCCCAATACGCTACCTGAAATAGGAGCGACCTAAATTGAACGAATGTGATAGAATTTCGCTCAATTCTTAAATTAACCATAATATAAAATGATCTAATCGGGTCTCTGTTTGCCCTACCCTAGAACTTTAATAGTGCATTTTACTCGTTATTTCATGCGCTTTGAGATGCCGGTTAGCCTAATACGCTATCTGAAATTGGATTGATATAAGTTGAAAAAATGTGATAGAATTTCGCTGAATTCTTTTATTAACCATAATGTAAAATGATCTAATCGGGTCTCTGTTTGCCCTACCCTAGGAGTTTAATAGTGCATTTTACTCGCCTTTTCATGCGCTTTGAGATGCCGCTTAGCCCAATACGCTATCTGAAATATGAGCGACACGATTTGAACAAATGTGATAGAATTTCCCTGAAATCTTGTATTAAACAAAATATAAAATGATCAAATCGCGTCTCTGATTGCCCTATCATACAAGTTTAATAGTGCATTTTACTCGCCATTCCGAGCGCTTTAAGATGCCGCATAGCCCAATACGCTATCTGAAATAGGAGCGACGTAAATTGAACAAATGTGATAGAATTTCACTGAATTCTTATATTAACCAAAATATAAAATGATCTAATCGGGTCTCTGATTGCCCTATCATAGAAGATTAATAGTGCATTTTACTCGCCACTCCACGCGCTTTAGGATGCCGCCTAGCCCAGTACGCTATCTGAAATAGGAGCGACGTAAATCCAACAAATGTGATAGAATCTTGCTGAATTCTTAAATTAACCATAATATAAAATGATCTAATCGGGTCTCTCTTTGCCCTACCCTAGAAGTTTAACAGTGCATTTTACTCGCCATTTCATGCGCTTTGAGATACCGGCCAGCCCAGTACGCTATCTGAAATAGGAGCGACGTAATTTGAAGAAATGTGATAGAATTACGCTGAATTCTTATATTAACCGTAATATAAAATGATCTAATCGGGTCTCTGTTTGCCCTACCCTAGAAGTTTAATAGTCCATTTTATTCGCCATTTCATGCGCTTTGAGATGCCGGTTAGCCCAATACGCTAACTGAAATAGGAGCGACGTAAATAGAACAAATGTGATAGAATTTTGCTGAATTTTTAAAATAACCATAATATAAAATGATGTAATCGGGTATCTGTTTGCCTTATCCTGGAAGTTTAATAGTGCATTATACTCGCCATTTCATGCGCTTCGAGATGCCGCTTAGCTCAATACGCTATCTGAAATAGGAGCGACGAAAGTTGAACAAATGTGATAGAATTTCGCTGAATTATTTTATTAACCAGAATGTAAAATGATCTAATCTGGTCTCTGTTCGCCCTACCATAGAAGTCTTATAGTGCATTTCACTCGCCATTTCATACGCTTTGAGATGCCGCTTAGCCCAATACGCTATCTGAAATAGGAGCGAC